>JAWQEG010004540.1:55000-69409 GCA_033782935.1 Petrolisthes cinctipes | reverse complement strand
ATATAACAAAAACCTTCAATAAATTTCTATCTACCTTTATTATTCATTCAGTTTCATAATATTAAGCACACTTTTTAAAATATCTTATTTTTATCTTCATTATATTTATCATTATTTTAAATCTCAAATAATTATCTTCATTATACATTTATCCTTTAATTAATTACTCGTTTACCTGATTTAATTAACAAAAGTTTTAATTTTATTTTTATTTATCTATCTACCTTCATTATTCATTCAATTTCATAATATTAAACAGACTCATTTTAACCTCTTCTCTTTATCTTCATTATACATTTATCATTATTTTTATTTAACACTCATTTGCATAATAAAATATATTATTACACACTTTATATCTATTCCTATTTTTCTATCTCTTCATTATACGACACACATCAATTTCATAATATTACAAACACATTCTTTAATCTCTCATCATTATCATCATTATACATTTATCATTTAATTAATTACTCATTAACTTGATTTAGCAAAAGCTTTCATTAAATTCCTATCTATCTACCAACCTCTTCATTATACATTCAATTTCATATTAAGTTCATTTTAAACTCTTATTTTTATCTTCATTATACATTTATTATTTAATTAATTACTCGTTTACTCAATTGAACGAAAGCTTACATTTAATTTCTATCTACCTATCTATCACTTCATTATACACTCAATTTCATAATATTAAACACAATCTTTTAAAAATCTTATCATTATTTTCATTTTACACTCAGTTGCTTGATAATATATAAAACACAATTTCTATCTACTATCTATCTACCTATTCCTTCATTCTTCAAATTTCTTTATTATTATATTATAATTTGGAGGAATAACCAACTATATCACACACCTCTCTTATGTATTAAAAAAACAATATAAATAATAATAATAATAATAATAATAATAATAATAATAATAATAATAATAATAATAATGAATGTGTCTCAGTGTTGCCATGTCAGTTCAAAGTTTGGTGTTGTTTATATATAAAAGTAACAAAATTATTTATTATTAGTGTTATTAAATCTAAGGGAATCAAAATTGCAAACACTAAATAATTTTCACACGGACAAAATTGCATACACAAAAAAATTTCTGCACACATTTTTGGAGACAGATGTGTAAATTGTACATAAAATAATTTACGCACATAGACAGACTTGCATATACAAAAAAAATTATGCACATGTTTTTGGAGACAGAAGTGCAAATTGTATATAATAAAATTTACACACACACACTTGTATACATTGTGGAGTATGTAAAGTGAAAGAAGTTTGTTTTTTGAGCTTCGAACATTTCCTTACCTCAATATACACACATACACACATGCACTTCAACACACACACACATGCACCTCAACACACCACACACACATGCACACACCTCAACACACACACACACACACACACATATGCACACACCTCAACACACCACACACACACACACACACATCCACACACCTCAACACACACACACATGCACCTCAACACACCACACACATGCACACACCTCAACACACCACACACACACACACACACACACATGCACACACCTCAACACACACACACCACACACACACACATACATGCACCTCAACACACACACACACACATGCACCTCAACACACACACATACACACACCTCAACACACACACATACACACCACAAACACACACATGCACCTCAACACACACACATGCTCCTCAATACACACACACACACACCACACACACACACATACATGCACCTCAACACACACACACACATACATGCTCCTCAACACACACACACACACACACACACACATGCACCTCAACACACACACATACATACATGCTCCTCAATACACACACACACACACCACACATGCACCTCAACACACACACACACACATGCACCTCAACACACACACACACACATATGCACCTCAATACACACACATACATACATGCTCCTCAATATACACACACACACACACATGCACCTCAACACACACACACACACACATGTCCTCAACACACACACATACACACACACACACACATGCACCTCAACACACACACACACACACATACATGCACCTCAACACACACACACACACATGCACCTCAACACACACACACACACATGCACCTCAACACACACACACACACACATGCACCTCAACACACACACACACACACACACATGCACCTCAACACACACACACACACACACACACACATGCACCTCAACACACACACATACATGCACCTCAACACACACACACACACACACACACACACACATAATTATGCAGTACTATATAATATACACAGTACAATCTGCATTAATTAAATAATAATAATCTACAATAATTATATTCTAGAAACAAGTACTGAAAAATGACAAAAATCAAATGTCTTATTAAGCCTTCCAACACACACACACACACACACACACACACACCAAGAAATAAAATATAAAAAATAAAATAAAAATAAAAATAAAAATAAAAATAAAAATAAAAATAATAATAATAATAATAATAATAATAATAATAATAATAATAATAATAATTCCTAGCTATCCACTAAATTATTATCCCAGAACACAAATACTGAAAAAAAAATTATGAGAAAAAAAAAAACTATGTTGATTCCTCTACCCACAAAAGTACACAAAATATCCCACAACACAAAAGGAAAAACCTATATAAAAAAAAAAAAAAAACTATTGTAAAAACTTATTAAAAACTATTTATGATTTTTTGCTATCCACTTAATATCCCAGAACAATGACTAATATTAAATAACCTTCATTAAAAAAAAACCTGTTAATTCTTAGCTATCCACAAATATCTAAAAAAAAAAATTACTAATATTAAATAAACTATACAATAATTTAAAAACTACAGTATGTTAATTTCTTCGTTATCCGCCAAAATATATCCAAAAAACTGACCGATATTAAATAACTTGAACAATATTAATAAAAAAAACTATTAATTCTTAGCTATGCACCAAAATATATCCAAAAAATGACTAATCGTAAATAAACTAAACTATATTAATGAAAAAAAAACAGTTAATTCTTAGCTATCCGCCAAAATATACCCAAAACACTGATTGATACTAAATAAACTAACCCATATTAAAAAAAAAAAAAATAATTCTTAGCTATGCATCAAAATATACCCCAAACACTGACTGATACAAAATAAATTATATTATATTAAAAAAAACTATTAATTCTTAGCTGTGTACCAAAATATATCCAAAAAATGACTAATATTAAATAAACAAAACTATATTAATGAAAAAAAGAAAAATATGATAATTCCTCGCCATCCCAAAACATCCCAAAACAGTTATTGATACGAAATAAGCTATACTACATTAAAAAAAAAATTATGTTAATTCTTAGCTATCCACAAATATACTGTATACCCAAAAAACTCACTAATACTAAATAAAATAAACTACATTGAAAAAAAAAATCAATGTTAATTTCTTCGCTATTCACAAATATACCAAAACATTGACTAATATTAAATAAACTAAACTATATAAAAAAAGAAACTGTTAATTCTTAGCTATCCACCAAAATATACCCAGAAAACTCACTTGACATTTAATAAACTAACCAATATTAAAAAAAAAAAGCTATGTTAATTCCTCGCTATCCACCAAAATATACCCAGAAAACTGACTTTGACATTTAATTAACTAACCAATATTAAAAAAAAAAAGCTATGTTAATTTCCTCGCTATCCACCAAAATAAACCCCCAAAACTTACTACAGATAATATTAAATAAACTATATAATAATTAAAAGATATGTTAATTTCCTCGCTATCCACAAACATCCTAAAACATTATATTAAAAAAAACTATTAATTCTTAGCTGTGCACCAAAATATATCCAAAAAATGACTAATCCTAAATAAACTAAACAATATTATTAATGAAAAAAAAACCCATATTAATTCCTCGCTATCCAAAAACATCCCAAAACAGTGATTGATACGAAATAAGCTATACTATATTAAAAAAAAAACCATGTTAATTCCTCGCTATCCATATAACTTCCCAAAACACCGACTGATAATAAACGTAATGAATCTATGACAAGTAAAGCTGGGATTACTAAGCGACTCATGTACAGTGAAGCGCAAAAAAATAGTCGTACTTATCTGTTAATTCATGATGTTTAATTAATAAGAACCCGGTGTGTGATTGTGTTTGAAAATTGGAGGCTTGTGATTCCTCCTGACTATGCCACGAAACAAACAAACAAACAAGCTCCTTCCATATAGGTGTGTGTGTGTGTGTGTGTGTGTGTGTGTGTGTCTGTGTGTGTGTCTATGTGTGTGTGTGTGTGTTTGTGTGTGTGTGTGTGTGTACTTGGAGGCTTCTGATTCCTCCTGACTATGCCACGAAACAAACACACAAGCTCCTTCCATATAGGTGTGTGTGTGTGTGTGTACTTGGAGGCTTCTGATTCCTCCTGACTATGCCACGAAACAAACGTACAAGCTCCTTCCATATAGGTGTGTGTGTGTGTGTGTGTGTGTCTATATGTCTGTGTGTCTATATGTGTGTGTGTGTGTGTGTCTATATGTCTGTGTGTCTAGGTGTGTGTGTGTGTGTGTCTATATGTCTGTGTGTCTATATGTGTGTGTGTGTGTGTCTATATGTCTGTGTATCTATGTGTGTGTGTGTGTGTGTGTGTTTCGTGGCAATATTTGAAGGACTCGTTTACCTCCAATTTTCTGACTACATCACACACAGGGTCCCTTGAGGGGGGAGAATACAGTGTTGGTAAATCTGGAGTATCTGATTCCTCCAAACTATTCCAGGCAACAACAGGATACCATTATTTTTGTTCATCTGGTCCTGTTGTTTCCTGGCATACTTTGGAGGAATCAAGGTGCTCCAATCTATCCAAAGTATACTATTCCCTTAAGGGGGTGCGGGAGTAGGGGCACAAGCTTGGGGGGGGGGGGGGAGTTGGGGGGGAGAGTTGGGGGGGGGGAGTTGGGGGGTGCGGGAGTAGGGGACAAGCTGGGGGGGGGGGGAGTTGGGGGGGAGAGTTGGTGGGGGAGAGTTGGGGGGGAGAGTTGGGGGGGGGGAGTTGGGGGGTGCGAGAATAGGGGGATAGGCTGGCTTGGGGTGGATAGAATGCCTGTCCCATATTCCCGCACCCCCTAACCCCCCCCCTAAGCCTGTCCCTCTACTCCCACACCCCCTAAACCCCCCCCCCAAGCCTGTTCCCTACTCCCGCACCCCCCTATACCCCCCCCAAGCCTATCCCCCCTATTCCCAAATGGCTCTTTATTTAGTTACTCATTTAGTGTGTGACGTGTATAACTAAACTTGATGGTAATAATAACACAACTAACATAATATTCAAACATAACTTTTCCTTCTTTATCTTTTTTTAAATTCTTCGAAAATTTTTTACTTCTTCAAAATTTACCCAACTCAACAAAAATTATATTAACTTTTCATTATCTTTATTCCTCACTGGCCCTGGCTAATAAAGTAATAAAAACTGAAGTCTTTAATAAACACAATTAATACGATAATAATAACAAAAGTTTTTAATAAACACAATTAACTTTTCATTATCTTTATCGATCGCTGGCCTTGGCTAATACAGTAATAATAAATAAAGTTTTTTATAAACACAATTATATAAAGTAATAATAATTAAGTTTTCAATAACTACAATTAACTTTTCATTAAGTTACTCATTTAGTGTGTGACGTGTATAACTAAACTTGGTAATAATAACACAACTAACATAATATTCCAACATAACTTTTCCTTCTTTATCTTTTTTAAAATTATTCGAAAATTTTTTACTTCTTCAAAAATTGCTGGCTCTGGCTAATAAAGAAATAAAGTTCTGTAATAATAACTAACTCTTCAATAAACACAAATAACTCTTCATTATCTTTATTCTTCACGGGCCCTGACTAATAAAATAATAATAACTAACTCTTCAATAAACACAAATAACTCTTCATTAACTTTATCCTTGCTGGCCCTGGCTAATAAAGTAATAATAACTTACTAATAAAGATATAATAACTATATAAGTCTTTACTAAACACAATCAACACCAACAACTTAATCCCTCATTGACTCTGGGCTAAAGCAGTAATAATAACTAAGTCTTCAATAAACACAATTAACTCTTTATCCTTCATTATGTTTATCCCTCACTGACTCGGTCTAATAAAGAAATAATAACTTACTTTTTAATATACACAATTCAACTCTTCATTATCTTTATCCTTACTTACTTTTTACCTTACTTTTCAATAGACACAATTAACTCTTCAATAACTTTATCATTTGCTGACTCTGACTAATAAAGAAATAAAGTACTGTAATAATAAGTAATAATAACTCTTCAATAACTTTATCATTCGCTGACTCTGACTAATATAGAAATAAAGTACTGTAATAATAAGTAATAATAACTCTTCAATAACTTTATCATTCGCTGACTCTGACTAATAAAGAAATAAAGTACTGTAATAATAAGTAATAATAACTCTTCAATAACTTTATCATTCGCTGACTCTGACTAATATAGAAATAAAGTACTGTAATAATAAGTAATAATAACTCTTCAATAACTTTATCATTCGCTGACTCTGACTAATAAAGAAATAAAGTACTGTAATATTAACTACTGTAACTTTTTAATAAACACAGTTAATTCTTCGTTGACTCTGACTAAATCAATAATAACAAACTTACCGTACTCTTTCAAAAACACAATTAACTCTTTATCTCTTCATTAACTTCATCCCTCGCTGACTCTGAATAAATCAATAATAATAACTTACCGTACTCTTTCAAAAACACAATTAACTCTTTATCTCTTCATTAAGTTTATCCTTCGCTGACTCTTGCTTCGGTGTAGTACTTGTGTATGAGTCTGTGGAACGAGTCTCTAATGGCCTGCCTGAACACCTGGTGGTTGAAGAGGTAGGCCGCCACGTGTCCGGTGGGAAGGGTCCGGAGTTCACTGCCGGGCCACAGTTGGGTCAGCGGGATTATACCGTCGCGGGGCATGTACCTGTGTGTGTGTGTGTTAGGGGTTTGTGTTAGGGATTGCGTTTTGTATTCCGCAATCAAATTACAATATATCCCGAGACAAATTACAACATATCCAGACCAAAATTAGATACACACCCTCAAAAAATTTTAAACAATCAAACTACAACATATCCAGACCCAAACTACAACATATCCAGACCCAAACTACAACATATCCAGACCCAAACTACAACATATCCCGACCCAAACTATAACATATCCAAACCCAAACTACAACATATCCCGACCCAAACTACATACACACACCAAAACATGCACCCTAAAAAAATATTACACAATCAAATTACAACATATCCAGACCCAAACTACAACATAATCCAGACCTAAATTACATCACACACCCCAACACACACACACCCTAAAAAAAATATTACACAATCAAACTACAACATATCCAGACCCAAACTACAACATAATCCAGACCTAAATTACATCACACACCCCAACACACACACACCCTAAAAAAAATATTACACAATCAAACTATAACATATTGAGACCTAAATTGCATACACACCCCAACACACACACACACACACTAAAAAAAATATTAAACAATCAAACTACAACATATCCAGACCCAAACTACTGTATAACATAATCCAGACCTAAATTACATCACACACCCCAACACACACACACACCCTAAAAAAATATTAAACAATCAAACTACAACATATCCTGACCCAAACTACACACTGTACTGTACTCAAATTACATACACACCCTAAACAAATATTACACAATTAAACTATATAAATTACACACCAAAATACTCCCTCCCTCCCCCCCAAAAAAAAAAATATATATATATACTGTATATTATATATTACCCAATTAAACAACACATTCTAACCAAACTACACCCCCCAAAAACACTCGCACTCACTCACACACACACACACACAAATATTATATTACCTATTCAAATTACAACACATCCCAACCAAACTACAAACCCAAACTATATCAGAGACCCAAAAACAATATCACACACACACACACACAATATCATACACACCCAAGTTACAACATATCCGAACCAAACTGCATTACACACACAAAAAAACACTCACACACACACTCATACACACACACAAAAAAAATATATATATATATATATCACACAATCAAACTACAACATATCTGGACCAAACTACATTACACACACCCAAAAGCTCTCACACACACTCTCAAAAAAATAATAAATAAAAATAATAATAAAAAAAATCCCACTAGCACCGCGTACGAGGTTTTCGCGGGACTGGTGGAACAAGGTACCAGAACAGATGGGGCAGTAGCTATCACACAAGCGCAGGCTAGTTGTTTGTATGTAGAACACTGATTGCAGCATAGCAGATGAGTCACACCACGACTACCACAAAACGTAAATAACAACATGGATGATGATGACCAGTTTGTGGCTGTATTGACACTTGTAACTAATATTTTTGAAGAAGAGAAGAGGAAAGATTACCATAGGCTTGATTTGTTGTCCATGTTTGTATATAATGAACACTACATGTCTCTACAGGATGTATACACACTAAAATATCGACATCGTATTTTTTACTTTAAGTGTTTTTTTTTTTTTTTTTTTTTTTAATATTTATATTGCAAAAATATTTTCTGATGATAAGCCACCCTTTTTACTATGAATAATTAATAATAATAAATTATTTATTGACTTGGTTCTGCATACACAAAACTGTCTTGGCTAGATATCCATTCCATCTTTGTCCTGTGAATGCCACCACGGTTCCTCGTTCACAGAACTTTGTTCCGCCAGTCCCACGAAAACCTCGTACGCGGAGCTAGTGTGATATCCCCTTGAGTTAGTCAGTTTATAGTTAGTTATACTCACGTACCCGTCTTTCTTAGCGGCGACAATGATGACAAGTGATGGGTCAACAGGGACACTGAAGTTACCAAGGTGTGTACACTCATCCATTATACCTCTCATGAACTGTACTGCCTCCCATGTCAACGCATCACGAACCTCCATGTACGGCTCAAACCTCATGCCACCACCACCCCCCACAATGCCCACCCCCATACTACTACTACTACTACTACTGCCACTGCTTCTCCGATTTGAAGAGTAGGAGGAGTAGGAGGAGTAGGAGGTGTAGGAGGAGGTGGTGGCTTGTTGTTGTTGTTGTTGTTGTTGTTGTTGTTGTTGTTCGCTGCTACCTGGACTGCCCCCTGCAACCTGTGATGGTGGGTGTATGTAAGTATGTGTGTGTGTGTGTGTGTGTATGATTGATTGATTGGGGTTATGATTATTATTATGGTTGGTAGTTGACACAAACATCCATAACAACAACAACAACAACAACAGTGGATTACAAGGCATTACTGTTGTTGTTGTTGTTGTTGTTGTTTTAGCATTACCGTAATAACAATACCTGTGAAATATAAAGAATACAAAAATACAAGTATAAAAAAAATATAAAGAAATATAAAGATACAAACAAGGTAATCAATGACTTATAATAAATAGACCAAACCGACAGACAGACAAACAAACAAACAAAGCGACAGAGTACTAACCTGTGTTCCTCTATCACCGCCACCACCGCCACTACTCCCCAACCCAATAGGTGTGTGTTCTGACTGTCTCGGTGGCCTGGAGATGCTTGACTTGGCCTTCTGGTAACCCGTCAGAATGTTGGTGTTGTTGTTGTTTTTGTTGATTTTGTTGGTGAGGCGAGACTTGGCGAAACCAAACGACTGTAGGATGCTTCGACTCGACTGTTTTCCGCTCCTCGTTTCACCGCTGCTGCCGCTCTGTCTGAACGCCGCTGGTGGTGGCGGCTGTGATCCGGTGAGTTTAGTGGCCGCCTCCCTCATCTCGTTCGTCTCACCACCTCTGCTTATGTTATCCTGCCCTAATATTTGACTAGCGATCTGAGCGGCGGCTGCCCTTGTCTCACTGCCGCTGGTGTGTTGCCCCGCTGCCTGTTGCCCCGCTGCCTGTTGCCCTGCTGCCTGTTGCCCTGCCGCCTGTTGCCCCGCTGCCTGTTGCCCTGCTGCCTGTTGCCCTGCCGCCTGTTGCCCCGCTGCCTGTTGCCCCGCCGCCTGTTGCCCCGCAGCCTGTTGCCCCGCCGCCTGTTGTCCTGCCGCCTGTTGCCCCGCCGCCTGTTGCCCCGCCTTGCCCTGCCCCCGCCCCTCCGCCTCCATCAGGTCTTCCACGTGTGACAGGCTGCCGGGGAAGTCTCGGGCAAACTTCTGTCCAACCTCGTGATAGGCCGGGAAGTGCTGTGAGGACGGAAC
The DNA here is from genome assembly GCA_033782935.1 of Petrolisthes cinctipes. Classification (NCBI taxonomy): domain Eukaryota; kingdom Metazoa; phylum Arthropoda; class Malacostraca; order Decapoda; family Porcellanidae; genus Petrolisthes; species Petrolisthes cinctipes. The sequence continues at coordinate 58,993 of JAWQEG010004540.1, read as the reverse complement.
ACACATACCACTATTTATCTATTATTATTATTATTATTATTACTGTATTATGTGAGGGAAATATACATATTAGAATTTATTTATTGTTATTATAATTATAATTATTATTTTACTATTATTTACTACACACTAACTAACTCTCCCACCACACACACACACACACTAACTAACTCTCCCACCACACACACACACACTAACTAACTCTCCCACCACACACACACACTAACTAACTCTCCCACCACACACACACACTAACTCTCCCACCACACACACACACTCACTCACATTCTATTAAACACATTATTGAAGACTGCAACGCACACAACCACACTCACCAACAACACAACATACACTCTCTGAAGGGCATTGTGGGAAGGCCTGGTTCAGGCCATGACCTTCCTCAGGAGCTCGGGGCTGAGGAACTTCAACAACGAACAACAACTCACTCACAAACTCTCACCTGCTCAGGGCTGTGAATCATTTTGAAGAGTTCGTCTCTAAACACCTCGTTGGAGAAGTATTGGTTTTTTAACATCTCCCAGTTGATGGCTCCACTTAGTACACCCTAGGGAGGAAATGAAGGTGTCAGAGTTATATGGATGGGGGGAAATGGTGGAGAAGTGGTGGTGATGGATGGGGGAGGGGGGGGAGGGGGGAGATGGTGGTGATGGAGGGGGGAGATGGTGGAGAAGTGGTGGTGATGGATGGGGGAGGTGAAGGAGGGAGGTGGGGGAGGAGGGGGAAGATGGTGGTGATGGAGGGGGGAAGATGGTGGTGATGGAGGGGGGAGGAGATGGTGGTGATGGAGGGGGGAGATGGTGGAAGTGGTGGTGATGGAGGGGGGAGATGGTGGAGAATTGGTGGTGATGGATGGGGGAGGTGATGGAGGGGGGAGGGGGGGAGATGGTGGTGATGGAGGGGGGAGATGGTGGAGAAGTGGTGGTGATGGATGGGGGAGGTGAAGGAGGGGGGAGGTGAAGGAGGGGGGAAGGGGGAGGAAGGGGGAGATGGTGGTGATGGAGGGGGGAAATGAGGGAAAGATGGTGATGATGGAGGGGGGGGGGAGGTAAAGGAGTGGTGATTGAGGGGGGAGATTGTGGAAGTGGTGGTAATGGAAGGAGGTGGAGGAAGTGATGGAGAAGAGGGAGAATAGGAGGTGGAGGAGTGTTGGAGGGAGAAATAGAGGTGATGGAGGGAAAAAGAAAAAGGAGGTGGAGGGAAAAATGGAGAGGGGAGAAAAAGAGGGAGAAATGGAGGTGGAGGAGTGATGGAGGGAGAAATGGAGGTGGATTAGTGATGGAGGGAGAAATGGAGAAGGAAGAAAAGGAGGGAGAAAAAGAGGGAGATGAGTTATGGAAGGAGAAAAGGAGGGGGAGAAGTGTTGGAGAGAAAAGGAGAAGGGAGAAAAGGAGGTGGAGGAGTGATGGAGAAAAAGATGGAGAGGAGTGATGGAGAAAAAGATGGAGAGGAGTGATGGAGAAAAAGATGGAGAGGAGTGATGGAGAAAAAGATGGAGAGGAGTGATGGAGAAAAAGATGGAGAGGAGTGATGGAAAAAAAGATGGAGAGGAGTGATGGAGAAAAAGAGTGAGAGGAGTGATGGAGAAAAAGATGGAGAGGAGTGATGGAGAAAAAGAGTGAGAGGAGTGATGGAGAAGAAGAGTGAGAGGAGTGATGGAGAAGAAGAGTGAGAGGAGTGATGGAGAAGAAGAGTGAGAGGAGTGATGGAGAAAAAGAGTGAGAGGAGTGATGGAGAAAAAGAGTGAGAGGAGTGATGGAGAAAAAGATGGAGAGGAGTGATGGAGAAAAAGAGTGAGAGGAGTGATGGAGAAAAAGAGTGAGAGGAGTGATGGAGAAAAAGATGGAGAGGAGTGATGGAGAAAAAGAGTGAGAGGAGTGATGGAGAAAAAGAGTGAGAGGAGTGATGGAGAAAAAGAGTGAGAGGAGTGATGGAGAAAAAGAGTGAGAGGAGTGATGGAGAAAAAGAGTGAGAGGAGTGATGGAGAAAAAGATGGAGAGGAGTGATGGATGGAGAAAAAGATAGAGAGGAGTGATGGAGAAAAAGATGGAGAGGAGTGATGGAGAAAAAGAGTGAGAGAAGTGATGGATGGAGAAGTGAGAGGAGTGATGGAGAAAAAGATGGAGAGGAGTGATGGAGAAAAAGAGTGAGAGGAGTGACGGAGAAAAAGATGGAGAGGAGTGATGGAGAAAAAGATGGAGAGGAGTGATGGAGAAAAAGAGTGAGAGGAGTGACGGAGAAAAAGATGGAGAGGAGTGATGGAGAAAAAGAGTGAGAGGAGTGATGGAGAAAAAGAGTGAGAGGAGTGATGGAGAAGAAGATGGAGAGGAGTGACGGAGAAAGAGATGGAGAGGAGTGATGGAGAAAAAGATGGAGAGGAGTGATGGAGAAAAAGATGGAGAGGAGGACAGTAGCTATTCTCACAACATACATACATACAAAAGCAAATTGGGTTGTATGCAAGAATATCTGTCTGTGGTGTTGACGAAGGGGCGTGGTACCGCTACGACGACTCCACACACACACAAACACACAAACAAACACACACAAACAAACAAACCCACAAAAATATGCACAAACAAACACACACAGACAAACAAAAACATGCACACACAAACACACAAAAACATGCACAAACACACACAAACAAACACACAAACAAACAAACAAACACAAACACACAAAAACACACACAAACAAACACAAAAATACAGACACAAACACACACACAAAAACACACAAACACACACACAAAAACACACACAAACAAACACACAAACAAACAACACAGTCAGTCATCGTATCGGCACCACGTCAACACCACGAAAATATTCTTACACACACCACCACATTATTTTGTCAAGGGCAGAAAAAGCAGCAAAATATCTCAAAAAAATTAAAACAGCAGAAAAAATGAGTCACAACAGCAGTCTTGTAAATAATAAATAAAATATAAATATATATCTCATAAAAAAACATCAGAAAAAATGAGTTACAGCAGCAGTCTTATAATTAATCAATAAAAATATCTCAAAAAAATTAAAACAGCAGAAAAAATGAGTTACAGCAGCAGTCTTGTAAATAAAATAAATAAATGTCTCATAAAAAAACATCAGAAAAAATTAGTTACAGCAGCAGTCTTGTAAATAAAATAAATAAATGTCTCATAAAAAAAAACATCAGAAAAAATGAGTTACAGCAGCAGTCTTGTAAATAATAAATAAAATAAATAAATATCTCATAAAAAAACATCAGAAAAAATGAGTTACAGCAGCAGTCTTGTAAATAATAAATAAAATAAATAAATATCTCATAACAAAACATCAGAAAAAATGAGTTACAGCAGCAGTCTTATAATTAATCAATAAAAATGTCTCAAAAAAATTAAAACAGCAGAAAAAATGAGTCACAGCAGCAGTCTCATAATCTCAGCAAAAATTTCTCATACATAAACATCAGAAAATAATTATGTGTCTATGTACATGACTGAGTTAGTGGATTATTTTACATGTTACCAGTGGACTAAGGTAAACAGTACAGGTAGTAGGTCCTTGATATAAGATGAATTAATTTAGCACATAATAATTATATCCTTTTAACACCGGCTCAGTAAATCACTAATACATATAGTAGGCTATTTATATAAGACGATTAAATTTTAACACATAATTATATCCTTTTAACACAGAATATATATAGTAGGCCATTAATATAAGACGATTAAATTCAGCACATAATTACATCCTTTTAAGACAGGCTCAGTAAATTTAGCACATAATAATACTGTATTCTTTTAACACATGCTCAGTAAATCACTTATATATAGTGTGTATGGTAATGAATAACACAAGCCTGGGAAAACATTGTGTGGTCTTCAACGAGTGTAAAATGAAGTAAGTGGTGGATACGAGTGTTTATTTCACTGTATATATCAAGGATCTACTGTATAAATAAAGCAGTTAGTTCAGAATACAT
>JAWQEG010004540.1:40000-47500 GCA_033782935.1 Petrolisthes cinctipes | reverse complement strand
AAGATAGGTACACATTTCACCGCCAACTTACATGATCGCCAGACAGATGGATAGACAGATAGATAGATAGATAGATAGATAGATAGATAGACAGATAGATAGATAGATAGACAGATGGATAGACAGATGGATAGACAGACAGACAGACAGACAGACAGACAGACAGACAGACAGACAGACAGACAGATAGACAGACAGACAGATAGACAGATAGATAGATAGATAGATAGATAGATAGATAGATAGATAGATAGATAGATAAATAGATAAATAGATAGATAGATAGATAGATAGACAGACAGGTGCTACTATAGCGTGAGGTCTACCACCATATGTCGTCTACCCAGGTGCAGGGCAGAGGTCTACCGTGCCCCTTCCCCTCACGTGGCCATCAGGACTTTTGGGTGGAACGGCGTTATCGAAACACTAATCTCTATTATTGAAAGGGAATGTGCAAATGGTTCGGTGATACATTCAGATGAGTGGCCTGCTTATAGTAATCACCAGCGACATTATGTGGATCCAGCGACAGGAGCACACACTCAGGCAATTGAGTGATCGTGGTTGGATGCTAAAACTATGATTCTCTAGAAATTGCGAGGTGTTGGTAGTCAGCTGTTCCAGTCACATCTTGATCATTTTTGCTGGAAGATGATGAGAAAAAATTCCAATGATCTATTCTTGTCATTCCTAGAAGATATACGAAGTGTTTATCGCTGAAATAAATGTATGTATTGTATTTGATAGCGTGTTTATTTTTACCTCTCTGCCTTTAATATAAATATAAATAATATATAGATATATAAATGATAATATAAGGTTTAAATAAATATGTATACACATACAATATTATATTATAGTTCGATGCTGCGGTAGACCTCACACTATAGTTGAAAAGGGGGTAGACCTCACGCTATAGTAGTCCCGACAGATAGATGGATAGATAGACAGATAGATGGATGAATAACCGCCAACTTACATGATCGCCAGAGATGAATGAATAGACAGAGGGTCGATTCCAAAGTGGTTGGTAGTGGTTTGTAAGCACGCAAACAAAAGAATCTTATTAGCCTTGTAAATGACTTATGGGTGAATTATTTAATGAATTTGGTGAGTAAACTATACAATGATCATCATCATTATCTAACTGTTGGATAGATTTTGTGAATGTGGATACTCAGCTTTTGGAAAATAATGAAGCCTTACAAGTGTGGTTGGTTGGGAAGCTAACAAACAAATACCACTGTGGAATCGACCCTAAAATAATGAAGCCTTACAAGTGTGGTTGGTTGGGAAGCTAACAAACCAATACCACTGTGGAATCGACCCTAAAATAATGAAGCCTTACAAGTGTGGTTGGTTGGGAAGCTAACCAACAAATACCACTGTGGAATCGACCCAGACAGACAGACGAAAGAGGTAAACATTTCACTGCCAACTTACATGATAGCCAGACAGAGGGATAGATAGACAGATAGATAGACAGACAGATAGATAGATAGACAGACAGATAGATAAATGGATGAATAACCGCCAACTTACATGATCGCCAGACAGATGGATAGATAGACAGATAAATGGATAGATAGACAGATAGATAGACAGACAGATGGATAGATAGACAGATAAATGGACAGATTGACAGATAGACAGACGAAAGATGTAAACAATTCACCGCCAAAACTCACATGATCGCCAGTACCAGCCAGGTGTAAACAGGTGGGTTTGTGAGAGAGAGAGAATGAGACAGAGAGAGAATGATAGATAAACAGACAGAAGGTAGATAGACAGATTGACAGATAGACAGACGAAAGATGTAAACAATTCACCTCCACCTTAAATGATCGCCAGTACCCGCCAGGTGTAAACAGGTGGGTTTGAGAGAGAGAGAATGATAGATAAACAGACAGAAGGTAGATAGACAGATTGACAGATAGACAGACGAAAGATGTAAACAATTCACCTCCAACTTAAATGATCGCCAGTACCCGCCAGGTGTAAACAGGTGAGTTTGAGAGAGAGAGAATGATAGATAAACAGACAGAAGGTAGATAGACAGATAGACAGACGAAAGATGTATACATTTCACCTCCAACTCACATGATCGCCAGTGCCAGCCAGGTGTAAACAGGTGGGTTTGTGATGTGACCGCCATCGTTTGGGCAGCACCATCTGGAAGCGCGCCACCTCACTCTCGACGGGAAGGAGGCCAGGCATGTGGGCCACGAAGGGCGACACAAACTCACCCTCCCATACCAAGTGATCCCCACCATCCACCTCCTGTAATGGGGGGGGGGGGGGATTATTGTAAGGGGAGGGGGGATTATTGTGGGGATTTATGATTATGTTTTGGTTGATTTTTTTTTTTTTTGGGGGGGGGGATTCTTGTGGGGGTATTTATGTTTTGCGGGAATTTTTTTTGGGGGGGGATTATTGTGGGGGTATTTATGTATTTATATTTTGTATGAATTTGGGAGGAGGGATTCTTGTGGGGGTATTATGTTTTTATGTTTTGCGTGAATTTTTTTTTTTTGGGGGGGGGATTATGTATTTATGTTTTGCGTGAATGTGTGTGTGGGGGATGAAGGTTTATTATAGAGGAGTGGTTTTAGTGTGTGGGGATTATTGTGGTGAATTTATGTATTGTGTAAATGTGGGGGGGGGGGGGGATAAAGGAATAAGAAGGAATTAATCTAGTTTGGAGAGATTACTGTTTGGAATTTATTTTTTTGTGTGTGGGGGAGAATGAAGGATTAAGAAGGAATGGGTCTAGTGTGGAGATTACTGTATTGTGTGTGTGGGGATTTATATATATTTTATCTACTGTGTGTGTGTGTGTGTGTGTGTGTGTGTGTGTGTGTGTATGGACAACAAAGCATAATTATAGAGGACCCATTCTAGTGTGGTGGATTACAGAGGCGTACAGTCGCGGCACATAATCCTCGACCAGATTTGTCCTTTCACCCTGATCAAGGACTATGTGCCGCGACTGTACAGTATTTACTTATTACACGTGTTTAGAATATCCCACCTTGGTAATTTTGACGGGGTGGTTGCTGTCTACGAGGTGACGGCAGGTGTCGCGGTTGGAGATGACCTTACGGAAGGCAAAGATGCGTCGCAGGTTCTCGGGTTTGCCCCAACCACGGACAAAGAACTTGGTGAGGAGAATACTGCGGTAGATCTGGTCCATTCGGCTCACCATCTTTGCTGTACTCTCATCAACAACAACAACAACAACTACAACATCTGAGGAAGAGGAGGAAGAGTGATTGATTGATTGATTGATATTAGGTGCTGCAACAAAATTTAAAGAAATATTTAAAGAAACATATCAACAATTTAGAAAAACACTACAACGCATTAAATAGAATTAGGTAGACCTCACCTGACCTAACCTAACCTAATCAGGACCGCAGCAAACTACCGAGACCTAACCTTAGCAAAATACGGGGCCTGGATGTAAACATTTGGCGGCCATCTTGAATTGATATTATTATACTGGTACCGACGGTTCATGTTAATGCACATGCGACGGAAATACCCAGTAAGAAAATGACGTACATGTATTAAAAAGTATATTAGACATAAAAAAATTAATGGGAGTGATTATGGACAAACTCTTGACTAATACCAAACCTAACTTGACCTAACCTATCTTGACCAGGGCAAACTACTGGGACCTAACTTGACCTAACCTATCTTGACCAGGGCAAACTACTGGGACCTAACTTGACCTAACCTATCTTGACCAGGGCAAACTACTGGGACCTAACTTGACCTAACCTATCTTGACCAGGGCAAACTACTGGGACCTAACTTGACCTAACCTATCTTGACCAAGGCAAACTACTGGGACCTAACTTGACCTAACCTATCTTGACCAGGGAAAACTACTGGGACCTAACTAGACCTAACCTATCTTGACCAGGGAAAACTACTGGGACCTAACTTGACCTAACCTATCTTGACCAGGGCAAACTACTGGGACCTAACTTGACCTAACCTATCTTGACCAGGGCAAACTACTGGGGCCTAACTTGACCTAACCTATCTTGACCAGGGCAAACTACTGGGACCTAACTTGACCTAACCTATCTTGACCAGGACAAACTACTGGGACCTAACTTGACCTAACCTATCTTGACCAGGGCAAACTACTGGGACCTAACTTGACCTAACCTATCTCGACCAGGGCAAACTACTGGGACCTAACTTGACCAGGGCAAACTACTGGGACCTAACTTGACCTACGCTTACACACAGGGGTAAAACAAAATCATAACTAGAAAAAAACAAAAAAACGGTAAATATTGAATGGAATACCATTATTAGGTACGGTTTTTCTACCTTCATTACTACTTATTTAGACCATTCTAAGACTATTTTCTTCTATGGCATTTTCTCCGCAAATGCTTTGCGCAGTGGCAATATCGTAACCAATGAGGTCGAGGATTGCTACTGTGCTTAACTGCTATCGGTATTGGGAAAAGCAAGAACCTCGGTGACCTACCCTTCCCCAGGAAGGGTAGGTAAGCCTTACCCCGCCTCCAAGCGGTGACCTCGGGGGTACACCTCCTTTTTTTATCTAGTTTTTATCCATTCAGGAGGTGGAGCCAAAGGGGAAGGCGGTGTGGGGGTGAGACCTAGCTTCCCCCACATATAGGTTTTAAGGTTTTTATTGTATTTTTATTGTATTTTAGTGTTTTTTAAGATTTTAATTTCTGTGACTGCATGTTTTTATATTTTGTGATAATTTCTTTTAAATTTATGACCTTGTTTTTAGCTTTTGACAATGCCGACGGCCCGTGTCCCTCCGGGAATGAGCACTGCATTGGCCTTGCCAGCCATCAGTGGCCCCCCAATGGGGGAGTGGACAGATATGGCTACTGGCGGGGGAGGGTCTCCGGGTTGCCCTGTAGAGGGAGTAGGGAAGAGGGATTGTATGAGAGTGGTAGCTATGAATGTGAATGGAATGACGGATGGGACCAAGAGGCGAGAGATTGTAGAATGTTTTAAGAAAGGAAGAGTGGATGTGATGGGAGTGACGGAGACACACGTGAAAGGATGTGGAGTGGTTGAGTGTCAGGAAGGAAGGGAGAGTGGACTGTGGGAGGGAATGGAGGGAGGAGTAGTATGGACGGGCATGAATGAAAAGAGTAAAGGAAGAGGGAAGGAAGGGTGTGCGCTGTTGGTGTCTCCGTGGGTGTGGAAGGGAGTGGATGGACATGGGTGGAATGGATCGAGGATTGTATGGATGACTGGAAAGATTGGCTTGGTGAAGTATGCTTGGGTGTGTGCTTATGCACCAGTGAATGAAAAGAGTAAGACAGGGAGAGAGAAGATGAGAGTGTTTTGGGAAGAGCTGAATGCATGTCTGAGAGGAATTGATAATGGAAGGAGAATAGTGATGATGGGAGACATGAATGGAAAGGTGGGAGGTGAGGAAGTGGGGAATATTGTGGGTAAATGGGGTGTAGAAGGAACAAATGAGAATGGTGAATATCTGGTGGATGTCTGTGCTGAGAGGGGGTTGTTCTTGGCGAACACCTTCTTTCAGCACAAGATGATCCACAGGTATACATGGAAGAGAAGGGATGAGAGAGGAGAGCAGAAGAGTTTGATTGATTATGTGGCAGTGGATGAAAGGTTGAGGAAGGATGTGTATGACGCAAAAGTAGTGAGAGGAATGGTCCATTGCTCCGACCATTTTGCGGTGTTGGTGAGGATGAAGGTTAGGGTTAAGTGGGAGTATAGTAGGAGGGATGAAGGGGTGAGGAATAAGAGGGTGGTGGCTAGTGGGAAATTAGATGTAGAAGAGTATAGGGAGGAATATAAGAGGAGGGTGGGTGAGGTGCTGGGGGATGTAAGGATGGGGATAGGGGAGGGAGTGGGAGTGAATGCGGTGTATGAAATGTTTAAGATGAGAGTATTAAGGACAGCAGCAGAGGTAGTAGGATATAAGTCACAGAAGAGGGGCAAGAAAGGGAGTGCTTGGTGGACAGAAGAAGTGAAAGATGCTGTAGAGGATAAGAGGAAGGCATATCGGAGAACACTACAGAGGAATGTGCCGGAAGAAGTGAGAGAGAGATGGAAAAGAGAATATAATGTGTGTAAGAGACAAGTGAAAATGATGGTGAGTGAGAGTAAAAGGAGAGTGGATGAGGAGTTTGGTATGAAGCTGAGTGAAAAGTTTAAAGAGAACAAGAAATTATTCTGGAAGGAGGTTAAAAGAGAAAGAGGAGAAGGAAAGTCTGGTAGTGTGAGAATGAAGAGAGAGGATGGAGTTACTGTGAGTAGAAGTGAGGAAGTGAAAGAAGTGTGGAAGAGGCATTTTGATGGTCTGATGAATGGGGGGACGGGAGGGGAGGCGGTGGTGACATGCATGGGGATGGAGGCAGGTGGTAGACGACAGGGTGTACAGGGAGATTTAGGAAGGGAAGAGGTTAGGAAAGCAATAGGAAAGTTGAAGATGGGAAAGGCACCAGGGGTGGATGGGATAACTGCTGAAATGTTAAAGTGTGGGGGGGAGGTAGTGGTGGAGTGGATGTTGCTTATATGTACATTGGCCTGGAGGCAGGGAGAGGTGCCAGAGGATTGGAGGAGAGCCATAATTGTACCTTTGTATAAGGGGAAGGGAAGTAAGGATGAGTGTGGTAGCTATAGGGGAATAAGCCTTCTTAGTGTACCGGGGAAGGTTTACGGGAAGGTTCTGACTGAGAGACTGATGGAAGTAACAGGGAATAAAGTTAGTGAGGAGCAGGGAGGGTTCAGAAAGGGTAGAGGATGTGTGGACCAAATATTTGCATTAAAATCAATAGTGGAGAAGTATATTGGGAAGGGTAAGAAGTTGTATGCTGCCTTCATGGACTTGGAGAAGGCATATGATAGAGTTGATAGGAAAGCTATGACAGAGGTGTTGAGAATTTATGGAGTTGGGGGGCCTTTACTGAAAGGCATTGAGGCTTTTTATGCAGATGCAAAAGCATGTGTACGGGTAGAGGGTGATCTAAGTGAGAGTTTTAATATTAGTGTAGGGCTGAGACAGGGGTGTGTTATGTCACCATGGCTGTTCAATATATATATGGATGGTTGTATGAGAGAGGTGAAAGCCAAAGTGAATGGTCTGGGGGTGAAGTTGAGGTTGAATGAAGCAAATTGGTCCCTGGTGGCAAGTTTGTTTGCGGATGACACTGTGCTGATGGCTGAGAGTGAAAGGAATTTACAGAGAGTGGTGGACGAATTTCAGTCTGTGTGTAAACGAAGGAAATTGAAGGTGAATGTGGGTAAAAGTAAAGTGATGGTATTTGAGAGAGCAGAAACTGAAGTGATTGACTTTGCTACACCTTACAGAGTGGCTGTACCAACTGGGACGAAGTGTGAGATAACTCTGAGGGGTGAGAGGATGGAGGAAGTGAAGGAGTTTAAGTACCTGGGTACAGTTATGTGTAAACATGGAAGTATGGAAGGAGAAATTAGGGAGAGAGCAGTGAAGGGTAG
>JAWQEG010004540.1:17500-32500 GCA_033782935.1 Petrolisthes cinctipes | reverse complement strand
TACCCAGGTATATAAGCTGCTGGAAAACACACCATCCTCACTCACTTCACAGTCACTGAAGAAGCACCAAGAGATGTGAAAACTCATTCTGGCTACAAATGCATATTCTACCTACAACATGGCATATGGTGATACCCTTACTTAGACTTTTGCCTATCGAAGGCAAAACCATCTTACGGAAAAGAGAAGATGCAGACAAGAAGCTGTACAATAATAAAGCTGCCATAGATTTTAATAAAATATGCTTGAGACAAAACCTCCTGCATATATATATATATATGCAAATAAATCACTTGGTGGCACGTGATCCAGGAATATGCAAAAATCCACAAGGAAGGAAAAATAAACACGGAGTCCCAAGCGAAAGCGCTTGGGACTCCGTGTTTATTTTTCCTTCCTTGTGGATTTACGCATATATATATATATATATATATATATATATATATATATATATATATATATATATATATATATATATATATATATATTTTACATCAAGGGGGACCTTGCGTCATTACCCGGGGTGAACAGACTCTAGAATACACAATACAGTTTATTGGTAGTACATAAAGGTCACACAGAATATGGTAGTATGCTGGCGTGCTGTGCCGTGCTGTAGGTGAGCCATGGTTGCTGCAGGAGAGTTGGCTGGAGGCAGGAGGTTGGCTGTGTGATCAAGACGGGAACACAGATAGGCTTGGGGCAGCTAGGCAGGTGTGGCAGCAGACAGGGTGGCGGCAGGCAGGACCTTCTCTTTCCAGTGCTCGAATGTAAGTGATTGACCCAGGTTGTTGTTGTTTTTGATTGCAGGGGAAATTACCTCTGCTTGAGCCTTATGCCTGTGTTGGCGGGCCCAAGAGTCGGGCTTCCACACCAACACCTGACCCTGTTCAGGGGCTGATGCCAGCTTGGTTAACCACATTGTGTTGTTTATAGACATGACACTTTAAGACGTCCAGAAGGAACCGCCGTGAAGGGGAAGCACACTACAACCACCGATCCACCGCCAATTCCCCCTCCAAATTGACCCAGGAGGCCTGGGCCCTTACATATGGTCCAACCCAGGTCACGGATGAGGCGTTACAACGTGATCACCTGACCTATGAGCGTGAGCAGGTAGATGTTCCCACGAATGAGTCAGCCTGACACGGGGAAAGGAGACTGTAGCTGGTGTTCCCAGGGGGCATGAGGTGGCTTGGCTGAAGGCAGGCGTGCTCCCGAGGGCGGCTTAGGTCTGTCTGGGTCATGGATTAGTGTACCTGTCTGGCTAAGAATAGAAACAGGGATACAGGAGTGGTGTACCTGGTGCTACAGGAGTGGCCATAATAATTATATGGTACATAGAGTGGCCATATATGTGGCCGCTACAATATATATATATATATATATATATATATATATATATATATATATATATATATATATATATATATATATATATATATATATATATATATATATATATATATATATATATATATATATATATATGCAGAGTAACCACAGGAGAAAACAAAGGCAGAACAGTAAGTACTTTCGTATATTACATCTTCAGACAGAATGATACAGAGACATGAGATGGAGTATATATATATACAGTGGGAAAATGGGAGGAGCTACACTTGGACAAAGGGCCTGATACCCACCTCACCTCACCTCACCTGACCCTTATTCCTAATCTGGTGGAAACTGTTTCATCACCAATTCGGTTAATAATTTATCACATTTGAAATGGCCATAACTCATATTAACATTATCTTTATATGTGCCTGAGATTAGACATGACTCAATTACATTTCTTTCAAGAAGGTTTGACGATTTAGCTAGAACTTTGGCACCTTCCCAGTTAATGTGATGGTCATAAGTGGCTTTGTGTTGGAATAAACCACTACTTGGCTGAGCTGTCCTAATACTATACTTGTGTTGTGTTATCCTTTTATCTAAGTCTTTCCTATATAGTTCAAGTTCAAGTTCCAGTTTTAGGGTCCCGCAGAGGGCCGCTCATGGGCGGCATAATATGCGGGGGTTGTGCGGGGGATTTAGGGATCCAGGGCAGGATTAGGAAGAGGGTTAGGATAAGGGTGGATTGGGTCAGGGACTGTGGGTTGGGGATTAGGATTGGGGAGGTAATGATTGGTGATCCTATTTCTAAACGTGTCAAGAGTGGGGCTATTAACTACGTGAGATGGGAGATGATTCCACTCTTGGATGCTGCGGGGAAAGAATGAGTGCCTAAATATATCAGTGCTTGTCTGGTATGTATGGTATTTTAAGTTGTGGCTGCCTCTAGTGGATCGTATACTTGTAGGGTGTAGATATGTGTCTTTGTCTATGTCAACTAACTTGTTTGTGATTTTGTATATCATCTGTTGTCTGTGTATCTGTCTTCGTGTTACTAATGGGTCTAGTTTTGTGTCTTGTTTAAGCAAAGTGACTGATGTAGTGTGTCTGTAATCACGTCTGGCCCATCTTGCAGTCTTGTTTTGTATGGACTCTAATTTATTGATATTATTGTAAGTGTGTGGGTCCCAGACGGTGTCGCAATAATCTAAATGTGGCCGAACGAAAGTGTTATATGCAATAATTTTGGTGTCTGTGTTACACCTGCTGAGGTTCCTGCGCAAGAACCCCAGGACCCTACTAGCTTTGGCCCTGATGCTACCTATGTGTGTGTTCCACCTCATGTCCGCTGAGATGTGGACGCCCAAGTATTTGTGGGAAGTGACTGTGTTGAGGTTGGTGTTGTGTAATTGGTATGTATATGGAATGACATTATGGGCACGGGTAAAACGGATGTGATGGCATTTGTCTGGTCTAAATGTCATCTGCCACTTGACTTCCCAGTCTTCAAGTGCAGTTAGGTGGTCCTGTAGTCGAAGGCAGTCATTCCTATCTTTAATTGGTCTGTAAACTAAGCTATCGTCTGCAAAGAGTCTAGTGGTAGAGGAAAGTGAAAGTGGGAGGTCATTAATGTATGAAAGGAAGAGAAGGGGACCCAGGACAGTGCCCTGGGGTACCCCAGAGGTCACAGGAACAGATGGAGACTAACTACCGTCAAGAACTACACGTTGCTTTCTGGTAGTCAAGAACGTTCTAATCCAGTGAAAAAGTTGTCCCTGTATGCCATAGAATTCTAATTTGTGTAGTAGTCTTTGGTGAGGGACTTTGTCGAAGGCTTTGGCAAAGTCTAATACTATGGCGTCAACCTGTCTGATTTTTGTGTCATTGAGGGACTGCAAGATGTCATGAGTTGTTGTTGTTGAAGTTCCTCAAGCTGTCTGGCCGAGCAGATGTCATGAGTAGTTACCAGTAGCTGCGTCTCACACGAGCGTTTAGGCCGAAAACCGTGTTGATTGTCAGTCAGTATATTTTGCCTATCAAAGTGGTCCATTATGTGTCTATGAATAATGTGTTCTAAAATTTTGCAGGGGACTGAGGTAAGTGAAATAGGTCTATAATTAATGGGAAGGGTTCTGTCTCCGGATTTAAAAATTGGGGTCACATTTGCCAAAAGCCAGTCTTGGGGGAGTTCAGTTTATGTCGGGAAGGTTAAAGTCACCAGCCAACCATATATTTTTGGAGGGATCAATTTTAGATAAACAATCGTCAAGGGTCTGCAGGTATTCTAAGTTTGAATTTTGGGGACGATAAAATTATCCTATAATGAGTGTCCTGCAGCCCTGTATCTCTATTTTAGTCCATATAATTTCAGAGTCCGCGTTCAGTTCGGTGGCTGGGGTCGCAACTAGTCCTGGCTTTGTTGCAATTTGGACTCCACCATGTTTATCGTCTATTCTGTCCTTCCTGTGTAGGGTCATATTGTATACAACACCTGAGTTACTCGCAGGGCTGTTCTTGATGAGTGTTTTTTTAACTGTGTTGTCGTATTTAAAAACTACTTGAACATCGAGTTTCTTGAGGAGAGGTACAACTTCTAAAAAGTTTTCATGAAATGGTAGGACTATGATTTTCTGATTGTTTTGATCATCTGTTTTTTTAACTTTACCTTCAAGGAAGCGTTTCCTTGCAATGTTGTGACATAGATTAAGAACATTTGTTGGATATTTTAGATTTTCCCCTATTGTCATAATTTTGCTAAATTCTTCTTCCAGAAATTCAGGGTCTGAGATTCTGTATGCTCTCAAGTACATGGATATGAATACTGACTTCTTAACATTTCTTTTATGATTTCCACATCAAGGAAGGGAAGTTTGTTGTCTACCTCAATTTCATGTGTGAATTTGATGGATGGGACTAAAGAATTCAGTTTGGTTAGAAAGTCTTCTATGGGTAGAGAGTTGGGCCAGAAACACATGATATCATCTACGTATCTTAACCAAACTATATTTGTTTTCTTGACAGAGGGTAATAGATGTTTTTCAAAATATTCCATATAAATGTTAGCTAACACTGGGGAAAGTGGGTTTCCCATCGCCATACCAAATTTTTGGCCATAATATTTTCCATCGAAAACAAAACAGGAGTTTTCTACACATAAGCTGATGAGTTTAACAATGTTGGCACTGGGGATTCCTTGTATTTCTTCATCCAGTACATCTGGCAGGAAAGACAAAACATCATTTACAGGAACATTGGTGAACAGTGATTTAACATCAAAGCTTACTAGTCCGTGAGGATATGGGATGTTCAGAGATTTTAGTTTTTCTATGAAGTCTTCACTGTTTTTTACAAAAGAATCAGAGATAGTCCCCACCAAAGGCGATAACAACGATACAAGCCATTTGGAGAGTTTGTAAGTTACTGACCCTATCGAACTTATGATGGGCCTAACCGGGTTGTGTTCCTTGTGTGTTTTGATTAATCCATACAAAACACTCATCAAGAACAGCCCTGCGAGTAACTCAGGTGTTGTATACAAGATTCCATGCAACATATGTAATAAATTCTATATAGGACAGACAGGGAAAGACTTAGATAAAAGGATAACACAACACAAGTATAGTGTTAGGACAGCTCAGCCAAGTAGTGGTTTATTCCAACACAAAGCTACTTATGACCATCACATTAACTGGGGAGGTGCCAAAGTTCTAGCTAAATCGTCAAACCTTCTTGAAAGAAATGTAATTGAGTCATGTCTAATCTCAGGCACATATAAAGATAATGTTAATATGAGTTATGGCCATTTCAAATGTGATAAATTATTAACCGAATTGGTGATGAAACAGTTTCCACCAGACTAGGAGTAAGGGTCAGGTGATGTGAGGTGAGGTGGGTATCAGACCCTTTGTCCAAGTGTAGCTCCTCCCATTTTCCCACTGTATATATATACTCCATCTCATGTCTCTGTATCATTCTGTCTGAAGATGTAATATACGAAAGTACTTACTGTTCTGCCTTTGTTTTCTCCTGTGGTTACTCTGCATATGTATGTGTACAGTACCTCCCAGTGTAAACGAGTATGTGTGTGTACATGAAATACCTACGCATACCCACGAGTGTAAATGAATATAATTATGTGTGCGTGTGTGTGTGTGTGAATCAGAAACCACCCACCCACACCTACGACAAACTTGTTAATATATTATAGAGACATATATAAAGAACATTAAGCCAGTCAGTCGGTCAGTGCTTATTTCAACGTTGGTGAGTAAAGACGTGTGTGTGTTTGTTGATGTGTGTGTGTGTTTGTGTTTGTTGATGTGAGTGTGTGTTTGTTGATGTGTGTGTATGCGTCTGTGTTGATGTGTGTGTGTGTTTGTTGATGTGAGTGTGTGTGTGTGTGTGTCTCTGTTGATGTGTGTGTATGTGTTGATGTGTATGTGTTGATGTGTGTGTGTGTTTGTTGATGTGTGTGTGTGTGTGTTTTCTGGTATAGTTAGGAGGAATCAGTAGCCTTCCAATTTACCAACTAAAAAAATTCTCCTAAAGGGGGAAGTTTGGTGTTGGTAAATCTGGAGCAACTGAATCCTCCAAACTATTCCAAGCAACAGCATACCATTATTTTTGTTCATGTGGTCTTGTTTCCTGGCATACTTTGGAGGAATCAAGGCACTCCAATGTAACAATAAATTAACATAGAGGTTTATACAGGAATAGATAGGAGTTTAAATGCAGTAATTATATTAATCTTTTATGTATATATATTTAAGTAAGTAAATAAATCCCTCATTATCAAAGTAACAATACACCTTGTTCATATCTAGTTAAAAACCTCTTCTGTGTGTATATGTGTGTGTGTGTGAAATTTCAATATCTCTCCTGAGTGTGTGTGTGTGTGTATTTCAATGTGTCTCCTGTGTGTGTGTGTGTGTGTTTCAACGTGTCTCCTGTGTGTGTGTAATATCTCTCAAGTGTGTGTGTGTGTGTGTGTAATTCAATGTATCTCCTGTGTGTGTGTGTATATATATATTTAATTGTCTCTCGTGTGTGTGTGTGTGTGTGTATTTCAACGTGTCTCCTGTGTGTGCGTGTGTGTATTTCAATGTGTCTCCTGTGTGTGTGTGTGTGTGTATTTCAACGTGTCTCCTGTGTGTGTGTGTATTTCAACGTGTCTCCTGTGTGTGTGTGTGTGTGTAATTGAATGTCACTCATGTGTGTGTGTGTGTAATTGAATGTCACTCGTGTGTGTGTGTGTGTGTGTTTACAGGTGTCAACACATGTGTGAGTGTGTGTGTGCACAGGTGTCTGCATCAAAGGGTAAAAGTTATAGAAAAGTGATCTATAATGAGGAGGATTCAGGTGAAGTTGGCACACACCCAAAGATCGGTCACTAAGAGCTCTGAGCTCATTCCGGGAGGGCAACAGTTGGTGAGCACGTGTATAGGACGTGATCAAGACCAGGTGAAACAAACAAACACACACACACACACTCTCTCTCTCTCTTACTACTACTACTACTACTACTACTACACACTCTCTCTCTCTCTCTCTCTCTTACTACTACTACTGCTACTTACACACATTCTCTCTCTCTCTTACTACTACTACTACCACTACTACTTACACACACACACACACTCTCTCTCTTACTACTACTACACACATACACACACTCTCTCTCTCTTACTACTACTACTACTACTACTTACACACATTCTCTCTCTCTCTTACTACTACTACTACTACTACCACTACTACTTACACACACACACACACACTCCCTGTTTCTCTTACTACCACCACGACTTATGCTCCTTCAAATACAAAGTGTCTAGGCCTCTCGAACGAAGCTGATGATAGAGTTACACAGAATGATTTATGATTATGATAGAATGATTTATGACCTGGATGTCTTACCAGAGGTGATTGTGTTTTTACAGGTGAACCAGAGCAATAAATGGAATATCAACCATTAGTCATCATATAGCCTAGATAATAATAAAGAAAATAAAAACGACAGCAACAAAAAAACAACAATAATAACAACAGCAGCAACAATAATAACAGCAGCAACAATAACAAAACAATAACAACAACAATAACAATCACAACAATAACAACAAGTGAAAAGAAAAAATACGAAAAAGGAAGAGAACAAAATAAGAACAAAACAAGATAATAATAATAACAAAACAAGATAATAATAATAATAATAATAATAATAATAAACAACGGAAGAGAAAATGATAAATATAAAGAGTAAAACACCAAAAATATATAAGAATTAACACTACATCAGTATCTCGTGTGTTTGTTTGTGTGTATGTAAGGAAGAATAATGAACTATATACAAAGTAAGATAGATTATGATCGATATTGTAGTCGTGGGCAATTATTATTATTATGTTTCACTACACACTTATTACTGAACTCAAACAAATTCATTGCTGTCTAATGTTTTTTTTTTTAGATGTTTGTATTAAATTAGGAGAGAGAGAGAGGCTACAGTGTTGGTCAAATGTCCCATACAATCTCTCTCTCTCTCCCTCTCTTTCTCAGTACCATTTTCTAATTTACTACAAACAGCTACTCATTATTCAAAACAATGGAGAGAGAGAGAGAATAGGCTACAGTGTTGGTCAAAAGTCCCATACAATCTCTCTCTCTCTCTCGTGTCATAAGTACAAATATATACCTGTATGTAAACGTCAATATGCAAAACGAATCCACTTTGAGTGAGATTCTCTTGTTGGTGAATTGGAAGGTCTGTCATTCCTCCAAACTATGCCACGAAACAAACACACAAACACATCCCACATTAGTATCACTGAGTGTGTGTTTGTGTTTCTATGTGTTTTTTTTTTTCTGGTAATAGTTTGGAGGAATCACAGACTTTCCAATTCACCAACAAGAGAATCTCACCTTAATAAATGTACCAATTATTATTTTACTCATTATTATTATTATTATTATTATTATTATTTTTGTTTTGTTTTTCAGGGTTTCTTGTGACCATTCCTCGACGTTTTACCGTCCGTAAATTTCTAGTCATATTACCCATTACCCTAAGTGTATTTGTGGTGATCAACAACTCCATCAGTTATAATTACTCCCCCGTTGGAAAATATATTGAAAAATCGTACATTGCTGGCTTAGTGGGCCTGTCAAACTTAAAACCATCGGATGATGTCAGAGAAAATGGAAATAAAAACGGAGAAATAGATTTACAGGGACATTTACCCACAAGAGAGGAAAGAGAATATACAAAACAACAGCAGCAAGTTATTGAACCATTTCCCTATAACTATATAATCAATGAAGGTGACCTGTGCTCCAACATCACCAACCTGTACATCATTAACCTGGTGGCAATGGGGCCGGGAGGGGTAAAGGAGAGAGACAGAATCAGAAGACTATGGGGCAACACACACTGGACAAACAGGACTGGATTTAAAACAGTCTTCGTGCTGGGAATACCACCATCAGAAAACACAACAGCAAACCTCATACAATCAGAAAAAACAACACCAAACTTCATTAATTCTCGGGTGCGTTGGGAAAGCGAACAACACCGGGACATCATACAACTGGACTTTGAGGACACGTATTATAATCTGACCTTGAAGACGCTGTGTGGACTACATTGGGTCAGGAACTACTGTAGGTCGGCCACGTGGGTTCTCAAGAGTGATGCTGATGTCGTGGTAAACATCTTTGAGCTTACCAAGTGAGTGGTATAATAATAATAATAATAATAATAGTAAAGTGATTGTGTTTATTTGAAGTGAGTAATAATAATAATTATAGTGATTGTGTTTGTATTTATTTGAAGTAAGGGTACGAAGCAAGTAAGTATAATAATAATACATACAGAGTACATATCTATCAACATATAATATACCTCTAAACTTAATCCATCCACTGCCCAGGGGGGCTGACTTTATTCTCTGTAAATATTAGCCATCCTCCACAGGGCTAGCATAAAGGTTGTTGTAGGATCTGGTCACTTTCTAGTGGACTTGACGAGATCTGTACTGCAACCAGAGTTTTTTTTTGTTTTTTTTTCACTGGTGTGTGGATGGCCAACACATGGAGATGCATTATGCCTTTACATACAGCAGTGTAAACTCCCTCCCCCCTTTATGGTGCCTTCAGGGCTGGTCTCATGGAAGGTGTTGCCCCACTTGTAGCTCTTGTGGTAACGTGAACTTAGGTCCACACCACTGGCTGTGGTATCAAAGACCTTCCCTCCAATGAGGCCCCCAGACTCCCTGGTCCAGTAAGCTGTGGTCCCATTTCCCTGGGATGTGCTTCAGTAACCCAGACATATAGGGACATGCTGACCATCCTTTATTTTAATTTGTTTTTTCACTGCGACCAGAGTGTACCAGGGGTGTGTGGGGCAGGAGGACATTCTGCCCCGGGAGAACATCAACAACAACAACTTAATCCATCCATTAATTAATCTACCTGTATATCACTACCTTTATCCATTAATTAACCTATCATTTTCCCACAAGGTTCCTACACCACTACGACCTCGACCACAACAACACGAGGACTAAGTTGTTGTGTCGTGTGGCTCCTTCGAATGTGGTGTGTCGGGGTTGTCGGTTCGTCAAATGGAGGGTGTCGCATCAGGAGTACCCGAGAAAGAGGTACCCGCCTTACTGCTACGGCCCGGGTTATATCATTCCAAGGTGGGTAGCTGAGTCAGATTAATAAAAACACACACACACCCCAACTCTACACTCCCACAAACAGGAGTCAAATTAATACTCCCACTAAGAGGAGAGTCAAATTAACACACACAGACCCCAACTCTACACTCCCACTAACAGGAGAGTCAGATTAACACATACACACACCCAACTCTACACTCCCACTAACAGGAGAGTCAAATTAACACCCAATTCTACACCCCCACTAACAGGAGAGTCAAATTAATACTCCCACTAACAGGAGAGTCAGATTAACACACACACCCCAACTCTACACTCCCACTAACAGGAGAGTCAAATTAACACCTAAAATTAACAGGAGAGTCAAATTAACACCTAAATTTAACACCGCCTTTAATAACAGGAACCTGGTTGACCCGCTATACGAAGCTGCCATCACTAACCTAACCCACCTCTTCAAACTTGAGGACATATACTTCACCGGGATGATACCACAAAGCCTGGGGTGGAAAAAACACATACAAAACATCGGCCGACGGTTCCCCTGGCGGCCTCACATGTGGATGGATTCGTTTGCGTTGGGGGACCTGATGATTCTGGAGTTGGACAGGACGATGGGTCACGGAGCCTCGGCACTGGTCTGGTCCAATATTCTTAAACACCAAGGACTTGTAAACACTGATAACCACACATACACTGGTACATGACACACACACATATACACATACATACACTGGTACATGACACACATATACATATACATACACTGGTACATGATGACACACATATACACATACATACATTGGTACATGACACACATATACATATACATACACTGGTACATGACACACATATACACATACAGAACATACATTGGTACATGATGACACACATATACACATACATACACTGGTACATGATGACACACATATACATATACATACACTGGTACATGATGACACACACATATACACATACATACACTGGTACATGATGACACACATATACATATACATACACTGGTACATGATGACACACACATATACACATACATACACTGGTACATGACACACACATATACATATACATACACTGGTACATGACACACATATACACATACAGAACATACATTGGTACATGATGACACACATATACACATACATACACTGGTACATGATGACACACATATACATATACATACACTGGTACATGATGACACACACATATACACATACATACACTGGTACATGACACACACATATACACATACATACACTGGTACATGATGACACACACATATACACATACATACACTGGTACATGACACACATATACACATACATACACTGGTACATGATGACACACATATACACATACAGTACATACATTGGTACATGATGACACACACATATACACATACATACACTGGTACATGATGACACACATATACACATACATACACTGGTACATGATGACACACATATACACATACATACATTGGTACATGACACACATATACACATACATACACTGGTACATGACACACACACACACACATATACTGGTAAATATATATAGTTAGTTATTATTCACATATGTAGTATAATTGTTATAATTTTAGTGTTATAAGAAGGAAATAACACCAGTACAAGTATACATACAGATATATTTAATGTTTCTAAAATACATATCACCCCCAAAAATAAACACCAGTACAAGTATACACAGTTATTTGTAATGTTAAAATAAAAATAAAAAATAGTAATAATAATAATAAAATAATAATAATAAAAATAATAATAATAATAAAAAAAAAATAGTAATAATAGTAATAAGTAAAGATAATAATATAAAAATAATTATATGAATAATAATGATAAAAAAAAAAAATAATAATAATATGAATAATAATGATAAAAAATAAAAATAAAAAATAATAATATGAATAATAATGATAAAAAAAAAAAAAAAAATAATAATATGAATAATAATGATAAAAAAATAAAAAATAATAATAATATGAATAATAATGATAAAAAATAAAAATAAAAAATAATAATAATATTGGCCACTTTGTATGTGAATCAGTTTGTCAATAAAAGATTATGATTGAATTTAGCACACACTTGGCATTTGACGATTGTGGATGAAAAAAGGGCGTCACTACCAATAAGATTAGAGGTGGTTAAGCCCATTTTCCTCCAGACTATAAGTGCATTTTTATTTTCCATGTAAGTATGTAATAATTCCCTTCTAAGTCATAATTATAAACTTATAATTATATACTACATGGACTAAGTCATTTTATAGTTAGTGATATATTCCATTTTGTTTACTGGACTTTTTTGTTTGTGTGTACCTCTGTGTGTGTGTGTGTGTGTGTGTGTTTGTGTGTGTGTCTATGTGTGTATAAGTCTATGTGTGTGTGTGTGTTTGTGTCTGGTGTGTGTGTGTCTCTGTATGTGTGTGTGTCTATGTGTGTATGAGTCTGTGTGTGTGTGTGTCTATGTGTGTATGAGTCTGTGTGTGTGTGTGTCTCTGTGTGTATGAGTCTGTGTGTGTGTGTGTGTCTGTGTGTATGAGTCTATGTGTGTGTGTTTGTGTGTGCCTCTGTATGTGTGTGTGTCTATGTATGTCTGTGTCTGTATGTGTGTGTGTCTATGTATGTGTGTGTCTATGTATGTCTGTGTCTGTGTGCCTCTGTATGTGTGTGTGTGTCTATGTATGTCTGGTGTGTGTGTGTGTGTGCCTCTGTATGTGTGTGTGTGCCTATGTATGTGTGTGTGTCTATGTACGTATGTGTCTATGTATGTCTGTGTGTCTATGTATGTCTGTGTCTGTGTGTGTGTTTCATGGCAATATTTGAAGGACTCATTTACCTCCAATTTTCTGACTACATCACACACACAGGGTTCCTTAAATATAATGTAACTGTACTAAATTATTACTTTTTATAATATATTACCTAAACTTTACTTTCTTTTTTATTAAATTACTTATTAAATTACTTACTTACCTACATTCATTCTTACACACTATTTTCATTTCTTCTCTCTTTATTTTCACACTATTTTTTCTATTTTTTCCTTTTTTTCTCTTCTCCTATCTTTCCTTTTATCATCGTTTATCTCTCTCAATTTCTTCTTTCTGTTTATCTCCTTCTCTCTATCTCCTCTTCTCTTCTTCCATTTCCTTCTCTCCTTCTATTTCCTATTGTCTTCTTTCTTATTCTCTTTCCTTCACTCTCCTTCTTCCTCTTCCTTCTCCTCTCCTTCCATCTTTCCCCTGTTATCTACTTCTCTCTTCCTTCTCTCCTTCTACTTACTTTTTCTTTTCCTCCTCCTCCTCCTCTTCCTCTCTCCTTTTACATTCCCTCCTCCTCTTCTCTCCTTTTTTTCCTCCTCCTCCTCCTTTCTCTTCCTTTCACCTACCTCCATTCCTGCCTCCTCCTCTTCATTCCACCTCTCTCCTCCTCCTCCACTTCTCTCCCTCCTCCACTTCTCTCCTTTTCCTCCTCTTCCTCCTCCTCCTCCACTTCTCTCCTTTTCCTCTCCCTCCTCCACTTCTCTCCTTTTCCTCCTCCTCCTCCTCCTCCTCCTCCTTTCTCTTCCTCTCACCACTCTCCTTTTACACTTCCTCCTCCTCCTTCCCCATTTTATCTACTTCTCTCTCCCTCTATCTCTTCTTTCTACTACTTCTACCACCTCTCTCTCCCTTCTCTCCTTCCTCTCCCTCTCTATTCCCTTCTACCACCTCTCATCATCTTCCCTTCCTCTCCCACCTCTCCTTATCTCCCCCTTCCTCTTCCACCTCTCCTAATCACTCCTCATCTCCCCTTTCTCCCTTTCCTTCCCCCCTCCCCTCCCTCTCCTTCATCTCCCCATTCCTCCCCACCTCTCTCCCCCTTCCCACCACTCCTTCCCTATACAGTGGTCTCAGTACTAAGTTTGAGTAAGTTATTCCTGGCCTGTGTGAGTGCTTTGAAGGCTTCCTCTGCTCCGGGCGCTTTACACTTGTCAGGATGGACCAGGGCTGCCAGTCGACGGTAAGATTTGTTGATTTCATCCCTTAAAAACAAGAAAAAAGAAAGGGAGAGAGTTACTAGCAAGAAATAAAATGGTGTGTGTGTGTGTGTGTGTGTGTGTGTGAGAGAGAGAGAGAGAGAGAGAGATATATATATATATATATATGGTGTATCGCGACGTATATAATTAAATTACACCAGAGATATAGAATATAATTTTGAGTATATTTTGTTCTATAAAGTATGCTGTCTATGATCTCAGTAAAGTACAATGAATACTGATAAAAACTATTTTAACGTGTGTTATCAAATGGTGGTGAGCTTCGGAGGAAGTGGAAGCCTAATATAGTTTTCGGACAAAAGAGGCCTTATTTTTTTCATCTTAATAAGTGTTATCATGATTGCAATATTTATGTGATGTTCTATAACGTACATTGAATCATATTTTCAATGCAGAGGGATAACACCAAGCCTGTATAAGAAGAAAATCCGTGAAATGTAGGGAAATGCTCAAGCTTGCAGATTGCATTATGTCGGATGTGTTTACCTAACCTCAAAAAGATATTAATCATATTTCGTCGAATATTATTTATAGGGGCCTGGTATTATCCCTCTGCATTGAAAATATGATTCAATGTACATTATAGAACATCACATAAATATTGCAATCATGATAACACTTATTAAGATGAAAAAAATAAGGCCTCTTTGGTCCGAAAAGAATATTAGGCTTCCACTCCCTCCGAAGCTCACCGCCATTTGATAACACACGTTAAAATAGTTTTTATCAGTATTCATTGTACTTTACTGAGATCATACACAGCATACTTTATAGAACAAAATATACTCAAAATTATATTTTATATCTCTGGTGTAATTTAATGATATACGTCGCGATACACCCTGTATGTATATATATATATATATATATATATATATACTAGCAAGAAATAA
>JAWQEG010004540.1:0-15000 GCA_033782935.1 Petrolisthes cinctipes | reverse complement strand
CACTAAGTGATTTACTGATCATGTGTTAAAAGGATATAGTGAATTTTGTGTTAAATTTTGTCAGCTTAATTAATAGTAAGTTGATGAATTGGAGGGCTATTGATTCCTCCAAACAGTACCAAGAAACTCCCTACTCCAGTTATACGGATGGGCGATCTGTTCTGTGGCATCAGGTGGAGGAATCAGAAGCCCTCCCTCCTAATCTGACCACAGCATAAACTCCATCAATATAGGCAAAAAAAAAAAAAAAAAAAAAAAAAAAAAAAAAAAATAATAAATGGTACTCTTCATGGAAAACAATACACACACACACACACACACACACACACACACACATACATTCACACACACACACACACACACATACATTCACATACACACACATACATACACACACACATACATTCATACACACACACACACACACACATACATTCACACACACACACACATACATTCACACACACACACACACACACACACACACACACACACATACATTCACACACACACACATACACACACTGACCTTGAGGCTGTTATATGCAGTTTCTCTCGTCTCAGCTTTCCAATGTATCATCAACACGGCTCAGGGCTGGTTTGTATGTTGTGGTGAAATGTTATAGTGTTAGTTAGTAAGTTAGTTAATTAATTAGTTAGTCACACCATTAACACACAATCTTTTATAATATCAATATCAATTAAACACAAACTAAAATAAATTAAACTAAACTAACTAAATTAAAATTACCCACAAAATTGTTACATACAGTAAATAAAAAATTCACTAACGCACGACAACAAGGCTACACTAATTAATTAAACATAAAATAATTAATTAAGAGGGTAGGTAGTACAGTGTTGGTGTTGGTGGGTAAATCTGGAGCAATTGATTCCTCCATTAAAATATTCAAAACAACAGGATATTATTATTTTTATTTATCTTGATTCCTCCCTTTAGAGTTTAGGGGGTGCGGGAATAGGGGGACAGGCTTGGGGGGTGGGGGGGTTTAAGGGGGTGCGGGAGTAGGGGGACAGGCTTGGGGGGATTTTGGGGGGTGCGGGAGTAGGGGGACAGGCTTTTGGGGGTTGCGGGGTTTAGGGGGACAGGCTTGGGGGAGGGTTATGGGTGTGCGGGAATACGGGACAGGCTTTCTACCCACCCCAAGCCTGTCCCCCTATTCCCGCACCCCCCAAACCCCCCCCCCCAGGCCTGTCCCCCTATTCCCGCACCCCCCAAGCCTGTCCCCGTATTCCCGCACCCACCAAACCCCCCACCCCAAGCCTGTCCCCCTATTCCCGCACCCCCCAAACCCCCTCCCCCCCCAAGCCTGTCCCCCTACTCCCGCACCCCCTCAAAGTATTCAAAGCAACAGGACAATAATTATCTTTGTTTATCTGGTTTTGTTTGTTTTTGTTTGTATCCTGGTGTACTGTTCTTTACTACGAAGGAATCAAAGTGCTTCAATGTACCAAAAGTGTATTATCATCCCCTCAACATACACACACACGCACACACTCATGAGTAGAGGTTGTGATGCAGTTATTAGCCCCTCAACACACACACACACACACACACACACACACTCAGGAGCAGAGGTTGTGATGCAGTTATTAGCCCCTCAACACACACACACACACGCACACACACACACACGAGCAGAGGTTATGATGCAGTTATTACCTCATAAACACACACACGCGAGCAGAGGTTGTGATGCAGTTATTACCCCCTTAACACACACATACATACACACTCACAAGTAGAGGTTGTATTGCTGTTATTACTTCATAAACACACACACACACGAGCAGAGGTTGTGATGTAGTTATTACCTGATAAACACATACACGCGAACAGAGGTTGTGACGCAGTTATTACCTCATAAACACACACACATACGAGCAGAGGTTGTGACACAGTTATGTTATTACCTCATAAACACATACACACACACACACGAGCAGAAATTGTGACACAGTTATTACCCCCTTCACACACACACACACACACACATGCACACACACACACACTCACGAGCCAAGGTTGTGCCGCAGTTCTGCCAGCCACGCGTCGAGTGCGATGAACGATGATCGGTCAGTGACGTCATAGGCAAGTAATATCCCCTGCATGTCTCGGTAAAACTCACTACGTACCTGAAACACACATCTTGGTTAATGTAGTGGTCGGACCCGAGAGTTAAGGGGGTGCGGGAATAGGGGGACAGGCTTGGGAGGGGGGGGTTTAGGGGTGGGGGGGAATAGTGGGACAGGCTTGGAGGGGGTTTAGGGGGACAAGCTTGGGGGGGTTTAGGGGGGTGCAGGAATAGGGGGACAGGCTTGGGGGGGTTTAGGGGGTGTAGGAATAGGGGGACAGGCTTGGGGGGGGTTTAGGGGGGACAGGCTTGGGGGGTGCGGGAATAGGGGGACAGACTTGGGGGAGGGGTTTAGGGGGGTGCGGGAGTAGGGGGCCTGGCTTGGGGGGGGTTTAGGGGGGTGCGGGAGTAGGGGGCCTGGCTTGGGGGGGGGTTTAGGGGGGTGGGGGGGGAGTTTTGGGTGGGTCGGGGGGTTTAGGAGGGTGCGGGATAGGGGGACAGGCTTGGTGGGGGAGGGTTAGGGGGGTGCAGGAATAGGTTACAGGCTTTCTACCCACCCCAATCCTGTCCCCCTATTCCTGCACCCCCCCACCCAGTCCCTCCCCCCTACTCCCGCACCCCCTTAAAGGCAAAATTCAAAAGCTATGGTAGAGTGACGGCCTGAGGTTTCTTTAGTCCGGAGTTCGATTCCCCTGTGGGTACGACTACAATTTAAATGGATCAATTTCTGGGTCGGATTTGATTGACTGATTGATTGGTGTTGTTGAGATTAATTACGTTCGTTACATTAACTCTGTATTCAAGAACCATTTTTTTTTTCCGTGGTGCATAGGATGGTGTGATAACGGAACGACAACATTACACACAGACAGACAGACAAATAAACAAACAACCAAACGACAACATTACACACAGACAGACAAACAAACAAACAACCAAACGACAACATTACACACAGACAGACAAATAAACAACCGAACGACAACATTACACACAGAGACAAACAAACAAACAACCGAATGATAAGATTACACACAGACAGACAGACAAACAAACAAACAAACACAACAATACACACAAACAAACAAACAACCGAACGACAACATTACACACAGACAGACAAACAGACAAACAACCGAACGACAACATTACACACAGACAGACAAACAAACAAACAAACAACCGAACGACAACATTACACACAAACAAACAAACAAACAAACAACTGAACGACAACATTACACACAGACAAACAAACAAACAAACAACCGAACGACAACATTACACACACACAGACAGACAAACAAACAAACAAACAACCGAACGACAACATTACACACACACAGACAGACAAACAAACAATCGAACGACAACATTACACACAGACAGACAAACAAACAAGCAAACAACCGAATGACAACATTACACACAGACAGACAAACAAACAAACAACTGAACGACAACATTACACACAGACAGACAGACAAACAAACAACTGAACCATAGTAGTACTGATACCATGCCATAGTAAACACCACGAATGTTGTTGTTCTTGCATGAGGCCCACAGTCTAAGACACTTCAGATAAACAATATAATTTTACTTTTAAGGGGGGTTTAGGGGGGTGCAGGGGGTTTTGGGGGGTGCGGGAATAGGGGGACATGCTTGGGGGGGGTTTAGGGGGGTGCAGGAGTAGGGGGACAGGCTTGAGGGGGGTTTAGTGGGTGCGGGAATAGAGGGACTGGCTTGGGGTCGGTAGAAAGCCTGTCACCTATTCCCGCACCCCCCAAACTCTCCCCAAGCCTGAGCCTGTCGCCCTACTCCCGCACCCCCCAAAACCCCCTAAACCCCCCTAAGCCTGTCCCCCTACTCCCGCACCCCCCAAAACCCCTTAACTCCCCCAAAGCCAGTCCCCCTACTCCCGCACCCCCCAAAACCCCCTAAACCCCCAAGCATGTCCCCCTACTCCCACACACCCCAAAACCCCTTAACTCCCCCCAAGCCTGTCCCTCTACTCCCGTGCCCCCCAAGCCTGTCCCCCTATTTCCACACACCCCAAAACCCCCCAAGCCTGTACCCCTATTCCCACACCCCCCAAAACCCCCTAAACCCCCCAAGCTTGTCCCTCTACTCCCGCACCCCCCAAAACCCCCCAAGCCTGTCCCCCTACTCCCGCACCCCCTTAACATTCACACCACACATCCATCCGACACAAACAAAACACAGTGTTACCAACATCTTCGAAGAGTGGACTGCCCGAGGTGTCGAAGAAGTGTACGGACACCTTCCTTCCGTCCAGGTCGACCGTGGTGGAGCCGTAGTCAATCCCGACCGTGGGTACGTACTTGCCAACGAAACGCTTCTCACAGTAACGCTTTATTAGGCAGCTCTGGGGTTGTGGGGGAAGGGGGGACGGAGTGTGGGTGAGAAAGTGGGGAGTGTGTGTGTGTGTGTGTGTGTGTGTGTGTGAGAAAGGGGGGAGAGTGGTGAAAGGGAAAGGGGGTAGGGTTGGAGGGGAATGTGTGGGAGTATATGGGGAGGGGGGAGGGGGGTGAGTGAGGGAGTGAGAAAAGGGGGGGGGAGAGGGAGAGAGAGAGAGAGAGAGAGAGAGAGAGAGAGAGAGTGTGTGTGTGTGTGTGTGTGTGTGTGAGGAAGGAGGGTAGGGTTGGAGGGGAATGTGTGGGAGTGTGGGGAGGGTGAGAGTGTGAGTGTGGGGAGGAGGGAGAGAGAGAGTGTGTGAGTGAGAGTGTGGGGAGGGGAGAGAGAGAGGAGAGTGTGAGTGAGTGAGTGAGAGGAGGGAGGAAGTAAGGGAGTGTAATGTGTGTGTGTGTGTGTGTGTGTGTGTGTGTGTGTGTGTGAGAGAGGGGGGGGGGGAATGTGTGAGAGAATATATTATGCGTGTGACAAGATGCAAGAGAATTATTATCATGCGAAAAGATGTGTGTGAATTGTGTGAAGAAAAACAATACAGAAACATTTTATCAAGGAAAAGGGAGAGAGAGAATAAAGTGAGAAAAAATAATATGTGTGTGTGAAAAGATGCGTGAGAATTATTGGGTGGTTAGGGAAGGAGATTGGGAGGGAAGGAGAGTGGGAGGGAATATGTGAGATATATTTTGTGAAAAGATATATTATTTGAAAAGATATATGAAAACAAAAATATATATGTATTACCCAAAAATTATTATTATAATTATTATATATATATATATATATATATATCACGTGAATGAAAGTGAGCTATTTGACACAATCTGATAAACCAATAATAAAATAAATATAAATAATAATAAAAAAAAAAAAAAAAAAAAAACAGAAACAAATAATAATAATAATATAAATACAAATAATGAAATAAAAACAAACAATAATAATAATATGTTGTAAGGGTTTGTTTATTTGTTTTGTTTACCTTTCCAACTCCCGGGTTTCCAAGACTGAGGATGCGAATTCTGGACACGCCCTTGGTACCGGTACGTGAATCCATGACTCAGTATGTGTGTGTGTGTCTCATTAAGCTGCTACTACTACTACTACCAAACACACACACACACACGCACACGCTTTGATGATGACGAACGCACACTCACAATCTGAAAAAAAAAAAAAATAAATAAAAAAAAAATAATAATAAAAATAAAATAAAAAATAATAATAATAATAATAATAATAATAATAATAATAATCATACAGCCTGATTTTGTTATAACCTTTTCTAACATGATTCTCTTCCGCTAACATCCCATTAAAGGGGAAGTGCACTGTTGGTAAATCTGGAGCAAATGATTCCTCCAAACTATTCCAAGCAACAGAAAACACCATTATTTTTGCTCATCTGATCCTGTTTCCTGACATACTTTGGAGGAATCAAGGCACTCCAATGTAACAAAAGTGAATTACCCCCTTAAGGACCCTGTGATCGTGTATGAGAATTGGTGGCTTCTGATTCCTTCCAGGTCAGGTTAGGTTAGGTTAGGTTAGGTTATATATGGGTGTGTGTGTTTCGTGGCAATGTTTGAAGGACTCACTCAACTCCAATTTTCTGACTGCAGCATGGGGTCTCTTAATATCATATGTCTATTACCCCGATTAGGTCCCGATAATGTTCCGATAGTCTGCCCTGGTTAGGTCCCGGTAGTTTGTCCCAGTTAGGTCCCAGTAGTCTGCTGTGGTCTAGGTTAGGTTAAGTAAGGTAAGGTTAGGTTATGTTAGGTTAGGTTAGATCCCCATAGTCTGCCAAGGTTAGGTCCTGGTAGTCTGTCCAGATTAGGTCCCAGTAGTTTGCCCAGGTTAGGTCCCAGTAGTTTGCCCAGGTTAGGTCCCGGTAGTCTGCCAAGGTTAGGTCCTGGTAGTCTGCCCAGGTTAGGTCCCGGTAGTTTGTCTCGGTTAGGTCCCGGTAGTCTGCTGTGGTCTAGGTCTAGGTCTAGGTCTAGGTCTAGGTTAGGTTATGGAACATTGCCGGAGAAAATGCCATGGAAGAAAAGTGTCTTAGAATGTTATAAATTAGTGGGTAAAGAAGGTAAAAACAATGTAATAGAAAACAGCAATAGAATAGATAATTACCCTTATTTCTCCTCTTCCTGTTGTCCTTCCTTATTTATTCCTTATTTCTCCTCTTCCTCTCTTCTTTCCTGTTGTCTTTCCTTATTTCTCCTCTTCCTTTCTTTTTTCCACTTTTCCTTCCTTATTTCTCCTCTTCCTTTCTTCTTTCCACTTTTCCTTCTTTATTTCTTCTCTTCCTTTCTTTCCTCCTTATTTCTCCTATTCCCTTCTTCCTTCCTTATTTATTCTTTATTTCACCTCTTCCTTTATCACACGTACACTAATTCTTCCTTATTTCTCCTCTTCCTTCCTTTCTTTATTCCTTATTTCTCTTCTTTCCTTATTTCTCCTCTTCCTTCATTTCCTTATTCCTTATTTCTCCTCTTACTTCCTTTCTTTATTCCTTATTTCTCCTCTTCCTTCCTTTCTTTATTGCTTATGTCTCCTCTTCCTTTATTTATTCCTTATTTCTCCTCTTCCTTCCTTTATTTATTCCTTATTTCTCCTCTTCCTTCCTTCCTTATTTCCACACCTGTACAGTCACGGTGATAAATATATAATGGTGTGTAAGAGGAAATAATTGAAAGGATTTATAAATATCCCCGAAAGAAGAAGGAGGTATTGTTTACATTGGTACAGTGTTGCCAATTAAGACCAAACACGACGACATTCAATTAAGGTTTTCAACGGCTCCAAAAATATATATAAAATAACCTTCAAAATTTGATTAGTCCTGGTTGTATATATTTAAAAGGTGTAGACTGACTGGGGAGGAGTGATATAAATTATGTGTGCTGGGTGGATATGAAGGCTGTTTGTGTATGGGTCCAAAAAAACACTTTTATTATAATAATTAAAAGATGTCATTGCTTCTGCTTCTCTTTTACCTTAATTAATCGAAATAATTCTACAAACACTCATGATGAAAACACTCAAAATTAGTGGCCAGTATTTTTAACAATAATTATAAACAATACATTATATTATTATAGGTATAACTTTAATGTTTATAGCCGTACAATGATACCACTACTTTCAACAGCACCCAAACGTAGCCCAAAGTAGCGAAATAAATAGTCTTATATTCTTATTAGTACCTTGCCTATTCATATTACTTTATTATTATAGTTGTCTTGATATTGTTCAGCATTTGATATCCCCTTGGCTGAAACATTACAAATTTGTCACAAATTATAAAAAGAATTATACAGCGTAGTTTAGGTATGAGTCAAAGCCTTGGCACTACTACTGAGAGGCAACAACCTTAAAAATTAACTGAACACCCGGAGCACCTCACATACCATTATGACAGATGTAATGATTAAAATGTTACTATTATTGTTGTTTTTACTTATGTTTATTTACAGAACCACAATCGGTTGTTTTTGGTCACTGTTGGTCGTTTAATTAACAGTTTGGACATAATATGAAATAGTCAGAAATACTGCTTCGAGTATAAACCCCAGCAGGTAATGATTACATTTACCTCTCGCGAAAGAATATCGCTGTTCTCTTGCTGTAATACGCTTTCCAGAATAGTGTCCCTCACTGCCGGGGGTAATTAAGTCATCATCATCATCTACTTTTAATGTCGCACGGTCCCAATTCCCTCTGTGGGTTGGATGAGCAATGAGTTTCTCCCACTTCCTGCGGTCATACACACTTTCTACTTCAATATCCAGTGTTCTCACATCCTCCTCCACACAACGCTTCCAGGTTTTCCTTGGCCTTCCCACTGGTCTTCTCCCTGGTACTTGTAGCTCAAATGCTTTTCTGATTATATGGCCTTCCCCCCTTCTCTTGACATGCCCAAACCATGATCTCAGTCTAAACCTCCTTAACACATTTAACACGTCTGCCACACCACACCTCATTTGATACCCTATCTTCCCATCACACATGTGCTATATATCTCAGCTTTCTACAATAATTTTGCTTTATCTTTCTCTCAGCTTCCTTATTTACTGGCCATATCTCCACACCATACAGTAACACTCATCTCACACAAGCACCATAGGCTACACCTTTGCCCTGCTCCTCAAAGGTATCTTGTTGTTGACCAGTAACCCTGCAATCTCTCTCCACTTTTGCCATGCAGTTGCTATTCTTGTTCTCACTGCAGCCTCCACTCCAGACTCACAAGACACCATCTCCACTAGGTAACAAAACTGATGAACAATATGTAAATTTCCTCCATCGCCCTCCAGATTCACTCTCCCCACCCTCTGCTCTCTCACATTCTGGACACGTGTAGTTTTCTCCTGCCTGCCTGATTCACATTCCTCAACCCAGAACACCTCAAGTGACACTACTTGTTACAACCACTACATAAACTTGAGTAACACCCACCACCCCTCTGCCATAACAGCTACATGGAATTGTTCTCCTGTCTTGCCTCTCCATAGATTCCTTTTTTTTTTTTTCCTGTAAACAACACTTGGGTCTTCTCCATATTTATCTTCAAGCCTCTCCTTTCCATCTGTTAAACCTATCAACCACTTCTTCTTCACTCCTTGCCGTTATCACCAGATCATCAGCATACAGCAACTCCCACAACCCCCCTTCTCTCTCCTCCCTTATGACCTCTTCCATTACCACAATAAAGAACAAAGGACTCAGGGCTGATTCTTGATGAACTCCCAACCTTTATCTCAAACTCATCTGATATTCCTACTCCAGTGTTAACTCTTGATCTGCATGGTGTTCACATACAAACCCATCACAAAATTTATCAGCCTCTCTGGAACTTTTTGTCTCCTTAAGGGGGTGCTGGAATAGGGGGAAAGGCTTGAGGGGGGGTGTTAGGGGGATGCGGGAGTAGAGGGACAGGCTTGGGGCGGGGGGGGTTAAGGGGATGCGGGAGTAGTGGGACAGGCTTGGGGGAGTGGGGTTAGGGGGGTGCAGGAATAGGAGACAGGTTTTCTACCCCCCCAAGCCTGTCCCCCTATTCCACCACCCCCCCAAGCCTGTCCCCCTATTCCTGCACCCCACAACCCCCCCCAAGCCTGTCCCCCTATTCCTGCACCCCACAAACCCCCCCCCACCCAAGCCTGTCCCCTACTCCCGCACCCCCTTAAAGCCCCTCTGATTGCCACTTTTGGAACTCTGTCAAATGCCTTCTCCAGATTTACAAAAACATATGATACAGCATTTTTCTTCTTCTCTGCATACTTCTCATTATAAATATTGCATCTATTGTTGACTTTCTCTTTTGAAAACCAAACTGGCATTCATCAATCCTAACTAACTTCCTCAGGTTAGTAATGTTCGAGATAATCCCACCGACCTACCACTCTAATTAACCATACCAAATATCCTCACTATAACTCTCTCACATATTTTCCTCCACCCATCTCTTTCTCTCACACACACACAAACACATATATTCCTCTCTCGTTCTTTCTCTCTCTCACACACAAACACACATATATTCCTCCACCCATCTCTTTTCTCTCTCTCACACACACACACAAACACACATATATTCCTCTCTCTCTCACACACACACAAACACACATATATTCCTCTCTCTCTCACACACACACACACACATATATATTCCTCTCCCTCTCTCTCTCATATGCATAAACACGAACCCTCTTTTTCAAAATTGAGAACCAAAAAAAATGAATACACACTTTTCGACTTATAACCTTTTTATTTTTGTTTATTTATCATAGCTCATGTGATACAGCATACTCAGCACCTGACTATTTATATGCTATACAGAACAAGTGCCTATAATATGCCCCAATGGAGAATTAAATAACATGGAAACAGAGGTGATATCGTGTTTGTGTGTGTGTGTGTTGTGGTGATATTATTATTTCTATTTACTGTATGTGTGTGTGTGTGTTTTGTTGGTGTGTGTGTTGTGTTGATATCGTGTGTGTGTGTGGTGATATATGTGTGTGTGTGTTGATATCGTGTGTTGTGGTGATATTGTTATTTTTATTTACTGTATGTGTGTGAGTGTGTTGTGGTGATATTATTATTCTTATTTACTGTATGTGTGTGTGTGTGTTGTGGTGATATTATTATTTTTATTTACTCTATGTGTGTGTGCGTGTTGATTTCGTGTGTGTGTGTGTGTGTGTGTGGTGGTATATATGTGTGTGTATTGTGTTGATGTCATAGGTGTGTGTGTGTGTGTGTGGTGATATATATGTGTGTGTGTGTAGTGATATACATGTGTGTGTGTGTAGTATTATATATGTGTGTGTGTGTGTGTTGTGTGTTGATATCGTGTGTGTGTGTGTGTGTGTGGGGTGATGACAACTTCAATCCTAATAGTAGTAGTAGCAATAATAATAATACATCCTATACCTTGCTTTGCATTGC
The DNA here is from genome assembly GCA_033782935.1 of Petrolisthes cinctipes. Taxonomy (NCBI): domain Eukaryota; kingdom Metazoa; phylum Arthropoda; class Malacostraca; order Decapoda; family Porcellanidae; genus Petrolisthes; species Petrolisthes cinctipes. The sequence goes on along the minus strand of JAWQEG010004540.1, from coordinate 4,021 downwards.
ATTGCTTGCTTCCCTAGTAATAAATCTAACACTATTGATAAATCCTAAACTTCTTCACTTTATGCCTCCTATGTAATAATAATAATAATTAAACCGATGAAGTAGTTAGATAGGGAGGGTGGTGGGTGATACCGATTCCTCCAAACTGTGCCACAAAACAGGTCTTATATTTACATACATGGGGTGGAGTGGGATAGGGTGGAGTGGGGGGCTACTGATTCCTCCAAACTGTGCCACAAAACAACAGGTCTTATATTTACATACATAGGGAGGGGGGGTTTGGTGGGTGATACAGATGCCTCCAAACTGGGCCACAAAACAGGTCTTATATTTACATACATGGGGTAGGGTGGAGTGGGTGGGGTGGGTGGGGGGCTACGGATTCCTCCAAACTGTGCCACAAAACAGGTCCCTTATTTACAAACTGGAGGTGGTGGTGGTGGGGGGGGGGGGTTGCTATTTTTTTTTTTGTATTTTTTTGTATTTTTTTTTTTTCTTTGGAGGACAGCATCTGCTAATTCCTCCAGACAACAATGGTACAAAACAGGGTCTGCTGCTGCTGCTGCTGCTTCGTGTATTAATTTACTTTGTGGTGGTGTAATAGTCTGTTTCCTGGCACGGTATGGAGGAATCAGTAACCCCATAAATTAACACACATCCTCCACTTGTATAATCGGGTGGTAATAATTGTTTTTTTTTTCCCGGCATGGTGTGGAGGAATCAGTAACCCCATAAATTAATTAAAACACATCCTCCACCAACCTCTTCACTTGGCCCACAACTACAACAGCCATAGACAACACAGTGCTGCGTAAAAAGACTCATTATTGTGTATTGGTGTTACATTCACTCCTAGACTATCATTTTGTCATACGGGGAAATGGTAACGGTAATTATTTTGTCGTACGGGAAAATGATTACGGTAATTATTTTGTCGTACGGGGAAGTGATTACGGTAATTATTTTGTCGTACGGGAAATGATTACGGTAATTATTTTGTCGTACGGGAAAATGATTACGGTAATTATTTTGTCGTACGGGAAAATGATTACGGTAATTATTTTGTCGTACGGGAAAATTATTACGGTAATTATTTTGTCGTACAGGAAAATGATTACGGTAATTATTTTGTCGTACAGGAAAATGATTACGGTAATTATTTTGTCGTACGGGAAAATGATTACGGTAATTATTTTGTCGTACAGGAAAATGATTAATTAAACTTATAAAAAGATTAAATGTGTATATGGTGTTGTATTCACTCCTAGACTATTATATTATACACGGAAATGATTAATTAAACTTATAAAAAGATTCATTGTGTACCTGTGTTGTGTTCACTCCTAGACTATCATGTTGTCATACAAGGAAATGATTAATTAAATCTATAAAGACTCATTGACTATTGGTGCTGCGTTCACTCCTAGACTATTATTATTATATCATCGTACAGGAATATGGCTAATTAATTAAATCTATAAAAAGATTAATTGTGTATAGCTGTTGTGTTCACTCCTAGACTAATTATTTTGTCATACAAGGAAATATCTATAAAAAGATTAATTAATTGTTGTGTATTGGTGCTTTGTTCACTCCCAGAGTTATCATAATTTATCATAAAGGGAAATGGTAAATTAAACTTATAAAAAGATTCATTGTGTACTAGTGTTACATGTACTCCAAGACTTATTATATCGTACTGTACAGAGAAATGTTGACTTAAATCTACTGTATATATATATTGAGAGAACTGGCAAGGCTGGTATTATTATTATTAAACTTTAGACGAAAAGGCATTTGTTTTGCTAACTTTGCACTTCAAAATATAAATAATACAAACCGAGTGACAGATTTTTCCTCCAAATTAGTACAGTACAGTTGGCCTCAGGAATTTGTACACATGCATTATTTAAAAATGATCTTTATTCTGCACATACTGTAGGCATTGACTGATTCAACTATTAGCCAAGTACAGCCACAATCAAATAACCACCGACACTTTCCTTCCATCGTGCAAATAAATTAGTATCTTATCTAAATATAATCATACAACAACACCTTGCATTAACTCAACCCCCTCAATTATTATTATTATTATTATGAGGTGCTGCAAAATCAGTATCATATCTAAATATAATCATACAACAACACCTTATGTCAACTCAACCCCCTCAATTATTATTATGAGGTGCTGAAAAATCATACACGTGTTGTTCTTTATTACCAAGATATTTACTACAGTCAGTATCATATCTAAATATAATCATACAACAACAACACCTTACGTCAACTCAACCCCCTCAATTATTATTATTATTATTATGAGGTGCTGCAAAATCATACAAGTGTTGTTCTTTATTACCAAGATATTTACTACTACGATGGAAGGAAAGTGTCGGTGGATATTTGATTGTGGCTGTACCATTACTAGAAATGTGTGTGTGTGTGTGTGTGTGTGTGTGTGTGTGTGTGTGTGTGTGTTCGGAAATTGACGTATTAAACTTTCTACTACTTGTTATGAACCCTTGATCGATGTCACAGTGGTGTATATGAATTCTCGAGGCCGACTGTACAATAGTAGTTTAATAATACCAGCCTGAACCTCTCTCTTGTTGTTGTTGTTGTTGTTATTGTTTGTGAGTACTAGAATAAAATAAAGCATCAGTTGGAAACCATAAATAAATTAACAAAATCAAACACAGACAAATAAATAAATAAAAACAAACAGACAGACAGACAAATAAATAAATTAATAAACAAAATCAAACAAAGACTAATAAATAAATAAATAAACAAACAAACAAAATCAAACAAAGACGAATAAATAAATAAATAAATAAACAAACAAACAAACAAACAAACAAACAAACAAACAAACAAACAAACAAACAAACACACAGACAGACTAGAAATCATCAGGCACTCAGTAATATATTATGTAAATTAAATTATGGCAAGAATTGTATGTGTAGGGATTAATTAAGGGACCCTGTGTTTGTGTTTGTGTGTGTTTGTGTCTGTGTGTTTGTGTGTGTCTGTGTGTGTGTGTGTGTGTGTGTGTGTCTGTGTGTGTGTGTGTGTGTCTGTGTGTGTGTGTGTGTGTGTTGTCTGTGTGTGTGTGTGTGTCTGTGTGTGTGTCTGTGTGCGTTTCGTGGCAATATTTGAAGGACTCGTTTATCTCCAATTTTCTGACTACATCACACACACACAGGGTCCCATAAGGAGCTACCGATTCCTCCAAACTAAGCCAGAAAACAGACACCCTCAATGGTACAGCTCAAATAACCACCTACACTTTCCTTCCATTGTGCAAATAAATCAGTATCATATCAAAATATAGTCATACAACAACACTTTATGTCAATTCAACCCTCTCAATTATTATTATTATGAGGTGCTGCAAAATCATACATGTGTTGTTGTTCTTTATTACCAAGATATTTACTATGATGGAAGGAAAGTGTGGGTGGATATTTGATTGTGGCTGTACTAATAGGGATCTGTTCTTGTTGTTATTGTTTTGTGGTAATAGTTAGGAGGAATCAGTAGCCTTCAAATTCATCAACAAAAGAATCAATCTCCCTTATACAGTACAACCATCGATATATAATGATTAATATTATGCTTGTATCCATCACTCATTTTATTTTACACTTAGTTACTCATTAATAATCACTAATAAATGTGTTCTCAGGCTTGTGTTATTCATTACCATACACACAAACTAACCAAGTGATTAGTTACTGAGCCTGTGTTAAAAGGTGTGTATGTGTGTGTGTGTGTTCCCAGGCTAGTGTTATTCATTACCATACAAACAAGGTTAAAGGTTGAAGGTGCACCAATGAGTGTCAGTCAATGGGACAGAGTGTAGCAACACACTGTGTGTATGAAACACAACTATAACAACACATCACAAGGATGATGAGTGGCCCACAGACCTCTCCACCCATGTGACACCCGAGTCAGCTTCGGCTATGTCTGTGTAAGCAGGAAGACCTCAGACAGCTGACTCAAACCCCCC
>JAWQEG010004539.1:5000-33451 GCA_033782935.1 Petrolisthes cinctipes | reverse complement strand
GAATAAAGTCAGACCCCCTGGGCTTATTATTATTATTATTGTAGTAGTATTTGTTGTTGTTGTGGTCGTTGTAACACGTGTATCTGCTAAACTTCATAAGGGGAGTCATTTAATTTCCTCCAAACCATGAGAGTAAACACACATCCCCAATAAATAGGTAAGGGAATGTGTTTTATTATAGGTTTTACTCTCGTCTGTTTTACATATATTTGAAGGCTACTGATTCCTCCAAAATATGTAAAAGAAACAACACCAATAACTCCAATTCCTATATACTCGTTTATTGAGGTACTACTTGTCTGTTTCCTGGCAAAGTTTGGAGGAATCAGTAGCCTTCCAATACGTAAGGTTGTAATTCATTTTTGGTACATTGGAGTGCCTTGATTCCTCCAAACTATGCTAGGAAAACAGGACCGGAAGAGCAAAAATAATAGTGTTCTGTTGTTGCTTGGAATAGTTTGGAGGATTCAGTTGCTCCAGATTTACCAACACAAAACTTCCCCCTTTAATTAAGGACCCTGTGATCGTGTATGAGAATTGGAGGCTTCTGTTTCCTCCTGACTATGCCACGAAACAAACAAGTTCCTTCCATTATTATAGGTGTGTGTGTGTGTGTGTGTGTGTGTGTGTGTGTGTGTGTGTGTGTGTGTTTCGTGGCAATATTTGAAGGACTCGTTTACCTCCAATATTTTCTGACAACATCACAGAGTCTCAGTGTTGGTAAATCTGGAGCAACTGATTCCTCCAAACTATTCCAAGCAACAACAACAACAACAACAACAACTACAGGCCACCATTATTTTTGTTCATCTGGTCCTGTTTATTTGTTTCCTGGCATACTTTGGAGAAGACACTCCAATGTACCAAAAGTGTATTCTATTTTAATGGCCCTAATACGATGTCTCTCTCTCTCTCTCTCTCTCTCTCTCTCTCTCTCTCTCTCTCTCTCTCTCTCTCTTGTATGACTGACCTCTACCTACATACAGTTATCTTTGTCACTACTAATCTACTAATATCTCTCTCTCTCTCTCTCTCTTTCTGTTTAATTAAGTGGTCCAATTAAATTTTTCTTCTCTCTCTCTCTCTCTCTCTCTCTCTCTCTCTCTCTCTCTCTCTCTCTCTCTCTCTCTCTCTGTCCGCCCAATCCCTACCTACGTGAGTCAGGCCACGACACCACCAACTCCTTCCTTTCCCTCTCTCTCTCTCTCTCTCTTTACGTGGCCATATTAAAATTCTCTCTCTCTCTCTCTCTCTCTCTCTCTCTCTCTCTCTCTCTCTCTCTCTCTCTTTACGTGGCCCTATTAAAATTTTCTCTCTCTCTCTCTCTCTCTCTCTCTCTCTCTCTCTCTCTCTCTCTCTCAGAATTATACATACAAGATGTGCTTTTGCGATTGATTAACATAGAGTTACATACATAGATACACAGACCACAACAGACCTTACACGAGGTGGCCTGATTTGAGGATTACTGGTAGAGAATGTATTACTTCTCAGTGATAGTCGTAGATAAGGATAGCAAAGTACAAGGCTCTCTCCCCACCCTCCGGCCTGTTCAGTACAGGAAAAAATTCGGAAGTAATCACCTTGTAGGGTTGGCAGGATTACGCCCCAAGGAAATTTTATATGAGAGGGCTTCGTCTATGTCGTTTATGTAAACTAGAAATAGAATTGTCCAGAGAGAGAGAGAGAGAGAGAGAGAGAGAGAGAGAGAGAGAGAGAGAGAGAGAGAGAGAGAGAGTCATAATAGGGCCACTTAATTAAACACACACACATACACACACGCAGAGAAAGAGAGAGAGATTAGTAGTGATAAAGATTATGTAGGTAGAGGTCATTCATGAGAGAGAGAGAGAGAGAGAGAGAGAGAGAGAGAGAGGATAGTCATACAAGAGAGATAGAGAGGACAGTCATACAAGAGAGAGAGAGAGAGAGAGAGAGAGAGAGAGAGAGAGAGAGAGAGAGAGGTTAGTCATCCAAGAGTGTGTGTGTGTGTGTGTGTGTATGTGTCAAGTATCACGTAGCCAACACGTTCAATGCAGTCAGTAGTCGAAAGAGGGATTAAGGGGGTAATCCTTTTTTATTACATTGGAGTGCCTTGATTCCTCCAAAGTATGCCAGGAAACAGCAGGACCAGATGAACAAATATAATGGTGTTCTGTTGCTTGGAAGAGTTTGTAGGAATCATTTACTCCAGGTTTACCAACACAAAATTTCCCCCTTATACCCCCAGACAGAGTGACACCAAATAATTACACACCGTACAATAATAATAATAATAATAATAATAATAATAATAACAATAAGCTTCCCTCTGTTCGTTACATGAGAAACTTTATAATAATAATAATTAGGTTAAGTACCATCTTATAATATACTACAAACAGCTACTAACTCACTATTCAACACACACACACTCTCACTCTCGTTATGAACCATCTTATAATTGACTAAAAACAGCTACTTACTCACTGTTCAACACACACACACACACACACCCACACACAGCTACTCACGATTCAACACACACACACACACACACACACACACACACACAGCTACTCACGATTCAACACACACACACACACACACACACACATACACAGCTACTCACGATTCAACACACACACACACACACACACACAGCTACTCACTATTCAACACACACACACACACACACACACACTATTCAAAACAATGACATCATATGAGAACTTGAAAACCTTAGATAGCAATATGTTTGAGTTTCCCATAAGTGGATGATTATTATTGACCACAACTGTACATTTACTGGGAAAAAACTTGTCTCACGTTGAAGGATGTTGATTTTGGACCTACCTCTCTCTCTCTCTCTCTCTCTCTCTCTCTCTCTCTCTCTCTCTTGTTTGGTGCCTTCTCTCTATTACCTTCTCTATGTCTCTTCTTTACTTCTAGTTCCTTCTATTTCTTTGGTGTTTACTGTCCCTCCTTTCCTTCTATATCCTTGGTGTTTACTGTCCCTCCTTTCCTTCTATTTCCTTGGTGTTTACTGTCCCTCCTTTCCTTCTATTTCCTTGGTGTTTACTGTCCCTCCTTTCCTTCTATTTCCTTGGTGTTTACTGTCCCTCCTTTCCTTCTATTTCCTTGGTGTTTACTGTCCCTCCTTTCCTTCTATTTCCTTGGTGTTTACTGTCCCTCCTTTCCTTCTATTTCCTTGGTGTTTACTGTCTCTCCGTTCCTTCTATTTCCTTGGTGTTTACTGTCCCTCCTTTCCTTCTATTTCCTTGGTGTTTACTGTCCCTCCTTTCCTTCTATTTCCTTGGTGTTTACTGTCCCTCCGCTCCTTCTATATCGTTGGTGTTTACTGTCCCTCCTTTCCTTCTATTTCCTTGGTGTTTACTGTCCCTTCTTGCCTTCTATTTCCTTGGTGTTTACTGTCCCTCCTTTCCTTCTATTTCCTTGGTGTTTACTGTCCCTCCTTTCCTTCTATTTCCTCACTCACTCACTCCCCACTCATTTCCACTCAACCCTACACACCCCGAGTCACCCCCACTCAACCTAACACCCACCCACTCACCCCCACTCAACCCCCTTAACGGTCAGTCACTCCTGTCATCTTTTACCCCCCTCCTACCCCTTCTCCCTTCCTCTTCCACCCCCCCCACCTCCTCCACCCCGTCCCTCATGCATATATTATTTTCTTGTCACATACTTGTCTTTTGTTAATCCATAAATTAACTTCTTTATCACGGTTTGTTCATATATTATTATTATTATTATTGTCGTTCGTATTGTTATTATTATTATCTTACTGTTGTTCTTACTACTACTAGTACTACTACTATTATTATTACTATTATTATTACTATTATTTATATTTTTATTATTATTATTATTATTATTATTATTATTATTATTATTATTGTTATTATCTTATTTTTGTTATTATTGTTGTTGTTGTTATTATTATTATTATTATTATTATTATTATAAGCAGGTCGTGTAGAACAGAGTGTGTGTTTAGATGGTTTGGACATGTGGAGAGAATGGAGAAGAATAGAATGGTAAAGAGGATAGGGGGCTCAGATGTGGGAGGTGTAAGGAGGAGAGGAAGGCCACAGAGGAGATGGATGGACACCGTGAAAGGAGCTCTGAGTGGATGAGGTATATCTGTGGAGCAAGGTAGAGTGATTGTGTGTGACAGAAACGAGTGGAGGAGGAATGGTGAATGCTTGAAGAGTGGACACGGCTTCATGGTCCTTGGAGGAGTGGCCTGCATTGAGTGTGGCCCATGGCCGGCTGGATGCGGGAGGCGAAAATTATTTCCCCAGCCACTTGCGACAAATCGCTCATGTGGCAATGCTGCTATGGGTGACATTTGGCATCAGCTGTTTTTATACTTCCTAGGTGTAGTTTTGATGGCATTACCCTAGGAAATAGGGAATTTGGGAATTAGCCTAACCTTACATGACCTTACCTAACTTAACCTGGACTGCAGCAGACTACCGGGACCAAACTGGGACAAACTACCATGACCTAACTGAGGCAATCCACTGGGACCTACCTGAGGCAATCCACTGGGACCTAACTGAGGCAATCCACTGGGACCTACCTGAGGCAATCCACTGGGACCTAACTGAGGCAATCCACTGGGACCTAACTGAGGCAATCCACTGGGACCTAACTGAGGCAATCCACTGGGACCTAACTGAGGCAATCCACTGGGACCTAACTGAGGCAATCCACTGGGACCTAACTGAGGCAATCCACTGGGACCTAACTGAGGCAATCCACTGGGACCTAACTGAGGCAATCCACTGGGACCTACCTGAGGCAATCCACTGGGACCTAACTGAGGCAATCCACTGGGACCTAACTGGGGCAATCCACCATGACCAAACTGGGGCAACCCACCGGGACCTAACTGGGGTGAGAGAGTGACTGGAAACCAACTAAAAGAAGTATTAACACAACTGATAGCAGTGATGCCACATGAGCAATTAGCCACAAGTGGGTGGGAAAAAAAATCAGCATGCGGGAGGGGGAGTTTGCCCTACTGTATAGTGAAGTGGCAGGGGTAAAACAGCTTTTGTTGTCAGGCCTTGCTATGGATGCAAACATAGCTGTACCTCTTGTAGTCCCACAAGGAGATGCGGCTGTGTTTTTGGGGCTGCTTCCTCCTCCAACGGGTATTGGGGGGGTTGAGATACGGAGTGTGTGTGTGGGGGGGGGGAGTTCTACATTTGGCCATTTGTGTTTCAGAGGGTGTGCGACATGACAGGGTTTGGTATATGCATGTATATATTATTATTATTATGTAGCTTTATAATAATCATAGTTAAAGGAGGACACAGAAGGTTACTGAATCCTCCAGCCTGACACAGGACACAGGCTATGTGTGATGGCAAGCAGACGTGACAGTTCTGGGAATAACACACACACACACACACACACACACACACACACACTCTCTCTCTCTCTGGTGATGTATGTGTATCTCTGTGCAGGACACACACACACACACCCGTAGACTATAAAAAAGCTTTTGACAGAGTTATGCACCAAAGACTTATATGGAAATTACAACATAAAGGAGGAGTGAAAGGAAAACTACTAAAATTGATATAAAATTTCCTTTCCTAGTAGAAAGAAAAATGAGAACAGTACTAAGAGGGAACTATTCTCTGCGGCTGAAGGTCACAAGTGGAGTTACTAAGGGCTCAGTATTGGCACCAATAATGTTCTTAATTTATATAAATGATATAAAAGTAAATGTTACAGATGGCACTTATATGAATATGTTTGCTGATAATGCAAAGATACAAAGAACAATTAAAAATGAAGACTGCTGTAAAAAGTTACAAGAAGACTTGGACAAAATGGTAGACTGGAATGATAAATGGCAGATGGAATGTAATGTAGATAAGTGTCATGTTATTAAGTTTGGAAGAAGTGAGAGAAGACCAAATTGGCAGTACAAGCTTGGAAATAAAATATTAAATGAAACAGAGAAAGAAAGAGATTTTGGGGTAATGATAAATAAGAAATTGACACCAGATGATCATATAAATGAAAAAGTGAGAAACATGTATACATTGTTAGCAAACATGAGAGTGGCTTTCACTTATATAGACGAAGAAATGGTCAGGAAAATAATAACATCTATACTATAAATGGCAAACCGTCTCTGTTTGTCTGCTTATAACTCGAAAACGGTTACACTTACATCCAAAACCCATATATATATTGAATCACCATCACCAGGCGAAGGTTTTGGTATGACGTAACATGACGTTACTCAATGTAAAAATTATGTCATCTACTATAAATCCGCTCGAACAGAAGCTCAAACGGATTTTTGCCGTTCGAACCGCTAAAAACGCACGCCAAATGTATGTACAGCTCGAACGGAAATTTTCCGTTCGAGCTGAAGAAGGCATAAAGGCTATTTGGAAATTCAGTCAGTCTCGGGCCTTCAAGCTGAGAAGACGTATGTACTATATCGTCTTTATGTACAGTTGGACACAGGAATTCGTGGTGCAACCCAGGTGGAAGATGCTCAGTTCCTAACAGTATCAGGTCACTTTCCGACCAATAGAATATACCAAGGGCAGAAACCATGACGTGGGATGACGACGATAAGGAAATGGAGCTGGATACTCAAACGTGTCGTAACTTAGGGCGACTTAGGGAGTCCTAAGATAGGAACAGGTTAGGACATCCTATCTCATGCCCTAAGTTGGTATACTCAAAATTTTTTTAGGGCATCCTATCTTGTTCCTAAGTAGTTCGGGAGTCCTAAATCTTCCCGGGTGCCCTATGTCGTTCAGCCAATCAGGGCGGCGCTTTCAAGTGATTCTGACTTACTCCAGCCAATCTAAAACAAGCTCGATCAGCTGACAAAAGTAAACACGAAACAAAACACAACATTATGCGTATGAATGGTATAATGAGTGTAGAAACTGTGGAGAGTAAGAGAATGGAGAGTAAGAGAGTAGTATCTACTACGAAATAAGTGCCACCGCCATCATGATTCATGACAGACAACTGTATGACATTATTTGAGTAATGGTATCCCTAATGAAAATCTGGCAAAACGAAACTAAATGTAAAAAATATAACATACAACACAGCAACAACATTACTGTAAATATATTAGTTGGTATCATTAAATGAACAATTTTCTACAAGTTATCATTCTTATTCCTCAATGGTGACTACAACACAAATACTCAAGCCCAATCTTACCAATACACTAGTGTTAAAATGAATCCCTTGGAGGAAGTACAATGCTGCCAGGCCAATCAATCCTAGAGCATCTTCCAGCAGTTCATCAAAAGTGTACCACCCTCATTTCCAGTGTGAATGGAAGCTGAAATTTGTAGTGTACAGTGATAATCTTAAATTGTGGAAAATATACACCAAGACTTCTAACAATGACTATCACCAGGATCCAGTTATCGAGATCACTAAAAAGAGACAGAGTCTGTCGACACGTGATTTGTGGGACCAACTCAGAGTGCTCACTAAAGCCAAACCCAAACAGATCCTGTCAGCCACCAACAGAGAAGGAGATCTTCACGTTGGCAGCGATGTGACCCAGGGAAATATTTATTCCCTAAAACAAGTACAAAACAGACTTCGCTTCATTGATGTACACACAGGGACGACAACCTCAGGCGGTAAAGATAAGAAGAAGAGAAAAAAAAGGAAGTTAGACAAAGATAAGGAGAAGAAGGAAGTTAAATAAAAAGAGGAGTGGGAAAAGGAGGTGGTTGAAGATAAGAAGAAAAGAAAGGTAGGCAAAAATTAGAACTGAAAAGGATGGTATGTAGAAATAAGAAGAAAATGAAGGTAGACAAAGATACGAAGGAAAATAAAAATAAAATGGTTAGTAAAGATAAGAAGGATAGACAGAAATAAGATGCAGGAAAAAGGAAGATAAGAAGAAGAAGGAAATTAGATAAAGATAAGAAGAAGAGGGAAAATGAAATTAGACAAAGATAAGAAGAGATAGAAATATATACAAATATACATTATTCAATGATATATATTTTTATATATATATATATATATATATATATATATATATATATATATATATTTTTTTTTTTTTTTTTTTTTTTTTTTTTTTTTCCATTAGTAATCACAAGTACACGTGATTTATATAATTGCAGAATAACTCGCAAGGAAAATGAAAACGGAATACCAAGCTTTCGTCTATTTCTCAAGACATCTTCAGGGTAATACAGAGGAATGAGTGAAGGCAGTGTATTTATATCCCACCCTGGACCCCTACATAGTTACCAATGATCACAATATGTCCACCCAAGCCCATTTGTTTCATCTCTTATACCAGAGGGTATAGGTGAGGTCAAGTCAGGTGAGGTGAGTTCAAGTCACACCACCCCTTACAGCGTCATACAACTCTCTTGCTTTTCCATCTTTAAATAATATATTTAGCAGAAATTTATCAATTTTATATAGTCCATCATTTAAATTCATAGTGTTATTTGATCTTATTAATACAGTCTCAACTATTAACCTCTCGACATTGGAGTTTGATTTATATACATTTTTTGCTTCATTCCAGTTAATACAATGATTATAATTTTCTACATGTTTAAAAATACCACTGGATTCCTGTCCTGTTCTAACCGAATATTTGTGTTGTTTAATTCTCTCCTCTAAAAGTTTTCCTGTTTGGCCAATATATACATCATCACATGACTTACACAGTATTAGATATACACTACCAGCATCAACTGAAGGGCTATTTTTGATCAGTGAAGATTTCAAAGTTTTTTCATACCGAAAGACTACTTGAATATTTAGGTTACGTAGTATACGAGTTAAAGGAGTTAGATTTTGGTGGAATGGTAAAGCAAGTATGTTTTTCTTTTCAAAAGGCTCTCTATTACAACTACCATAATGTGTCTTTTTAGCCTTATTTAGACATATATCTGTGAATTCCTTAGGGTAGCATAATTTGTTGGTTAAATTATAAATGTAGTTAAATTCCTCATCGAGAAATTCAGGGTCAAAAATTCTTAAGGCTCTCAAAAACATACCAGAAAATGTTGACTCCTTAACTTTTGTATGGTGATTTGAATAATTATGAATGTATGAATCAACCATTGTGGGTTTCCTATATACTTTGAATTTAAAACCATTACCGTTGTTTATAATCATTGTGTCTAAAAAGGGTAATTTACCATCACTTTCTTCTTCAATTTTGAATGAAATGGAAGGTACTAGATTATTGAGTTGCCTTAAGAAATTGTGAGGATTTTTGGCTGAAGGCCACAAACACAAAATATCATCAACATATCTGAACCACGGTAATCTAAATTTGCAAATTTTTGGCAAAAAACGAGTTTCAAAATATTCCATGTACAGATTGGATAAAACCGGAGATAGAGGGTTCCCCATAGCAAAGCCGAAAGTCTGTCTGTAAAATTTCCCTTGTACAGTAAAGACACTGTTGAGTACACATAACTCAATTAATTTTAAAAATATATCATTGCTGACTGGTAAGTCTATTTTATCCAGATCTTCACAGAGATAAGAGAGGACATCTTGAACAGGTACTTTTGTAAATAGGGAATTTACGTCAAAACTTATTAATTTACATGGTTCTTGATAATTTCTTATTTTCTGTATTAAGTCGGTGGAATTACTAACATTAGAGATTGAAATATTGCCAACCAATGGGGATAGCAGTTTTGTGAGCCACTTGGATAATTTGTAACTTACAGACCCTACAGAACTTATGATGGGGCGAAGAGGCTTGTCTTGTTTGTGTGTTTTCACCAAGCCATACATGTAGGGTAATGAAGGATTTACTACAGCAAAAGATTTAAGGAGTATCGGGTTGCCTTTTAGTAAGGTTTTCAATTTTGTTGTGAATTCCTTGTTTTTACTAGTGGTAAGATCTTTTCGCAGTGTTTCATATGTTCCTTGGTCAGCCAACAGGTCATTGAGCTTATTGGTATATGTAAGGCTATCAAGTATGACAATAGCATTTGACTTATCTGCTTTCGAAATATGTATGTCTTTGTTGTCCTTTAAGTTTTTAATGGCAGTCTTAAAACACTTTGGTATATTTACCTACTGTAAAAAAATTAAACTCAATTGCCTCGCAGATGCATACATATTTAACACCAGGAGAAATTCAAGAAATAAAAAAGAAAGCCCTGGAGGAAGCAGAGGTCGACTTCCGTTCAGAAGGAGAAGGAGAAATACGACTTGACGAAACTAAACCAGGCCAGTGGAGCAAACAGGAAAAATGGACTCTGATATGGGCAATAGAATATGCTAAGGTAAAGTTTGCAAAATTAAAGGAAAGCTCTAAAGAGTGGGTGAGAATTTTCAACTACCACTGTCCAAGTAAGATTAACGCTCCACGGAGCAGGCTCACCAATCAAAAGCACAACTTCCTCACCACAAAAACCTTCACTGAAGAGGAAATTGCAGAAATGAAAAGGGAAATTAACAACATGATACGGAACAACTCATGCCCACTGGCTAATCCCATCCAGCTCCCAGTGAATATAAGAACCCCGCCAGGCTCACCACCCTCATCGAGCTCTGACTCCGACTCAGAACCTCCCAGAAGACCCGTGAGATCGGAAAGAAGCCCAACTCCACCTCGACTACCAAACCGAAGACGGACCGATATAGACCCTCAACAACGGGACTTAGAAGAGGAGCTAATGAACACAATCGAAGAGACTCGAAGAATGCCAATGGAAAGTTGGCCTAAATTTATAAAACTACAAGAGAACAACAAGTTGAGAAGGCTGGTTAAGCAGGTCAACACTGGGCTCACATCACTAGTCCCAGAAGATGCTACCCTCTCAGAATTAAACCATGCTACCTTTGGTGCAGCGTGGTTTATCCAGAAAAAGATGGCCCCGGAACACCAAGACAGAAAAGGAAACAAAACAACACGAAAAAGAGAACCTTTCTGGAAAAAGAAACTAAGAGAGAAAATTACTACGCTAAGGGCTGAAATATCGCAGATGACTATCTTTCTGCGGGACCCAACTCTTACTGGCAATATACTAAGAAAGATTAATAAGATCAAGAGGAAATACAACATAAAGCTCGAACAATTTAGAGGGAAAATAAAAGAACACCAAGCTGAAGTCATTGCATTAGCATCACAGATCAGGAATAAAGAGAAGAAAATAAAAACCAAGCAAATAAACAAACAGTTTGCAGAAAATCAAAGACTTGTATATAGGCAAATAATGGAGGACATCATAGAGGTAAAGAAACCACCAAACGAAGAAGTCGAAGGATTCTGGAGACCTATGTATGAAGACCCTAAAGAACACCAAGAGAACGAGTGGATTGAATTTATCAGTGAAAAGAACAGAAATAAGGAACCAATGCCAGCTATTTCATTAACTGAAGAGAAACTAAGGGGAAAAATCAACAAATTTAGCAACTTCAAATCACCAGGAGTAGACAAGATCCCGAACTACTGGTTGAAGAACCTTAGTGCACTTCACCATCATTATACGCTAGCGTTTCAAAGAATATTGCGCAGAGAAGAGGAAACACCTGACTGGCTGACAACTGGTAATACGACCCTTATACCCAAAAGTGAAGAAACGCAGCTACCGTGCAAGTACAGGCCCATTTGTTGCCTACCAACAACATACAAATGGCTGACAGGAGTCATAACCGATGCAGTATATGAACATCTGGACAATGGTGACTATCTGGAAAATGAACAGAAAGGTTGAATCAGAAAAAGACTCGGCACTAAGGACCAGCTAATCATAAATAAAACAATACTACAAAACTGCAAACGAAGAAATAAAAACATAAGCATGGCCTGGATCGACTACAAGAAGACATTTGACAGCGTACCCAACTCCTGGATAATGAGATGCTTGGAACTATATAAGATCAATGAGGAAACAAGATCCTTCCTGAGTTCCCAGATGGCTAAATGGAAGACCACCCTGACCCTTAACCATACCAAAGGATAAATTGTAATTCCTAATGTCCACATACAAAGAGGGATTTTCCAAGGTGATAGCTTGTCACCGTTGCTTTTTTGCCTCACTCTAGACCCGCTTAGTAAAGTGTTGAAGACCCATAACATAGGATATGATCTAAGCAGTGGCAGGGTCAGAAATACCGAAAAAACTGTTAACCACCTACTGTTTATGGACGACCTGAAGTTGTATGCCGAGTCAGACCAGAAACTGAACACCCTAGTTGAAACAGTCAAAAAAATTTCCAAGGACATTCATATGGAATTTGGATTAGATAAATGTGCTAAGTGTACAATCAAACAAGGAAAAAAAATGGCAGCAGAAAATATCCACATAGAAGGAGAAAGCTACATAGAAGATCTCGGAGAAGGTGCCAAATATAAATACTTGGGAATAGAGGAAAATGCCACCATAGAACATAAAAAAGTCAGAGAAACCATCCAGAAGGAGTACATCAAACGCTTGAAGAAAATATGCAAATCAGAGCTGTCACCCAAGAACAAAATTACTGCCATAAACCAGCTGGCTATACCGGTCGTGACCTATAGCTTTGGTATAGTCGAATGGCCACAAGGTGAGATCGATAAGTTGGATGTTAAGACCAGGAAAACGCTCACCCTACATAAAGTGACATACAGAAACCAATGCCTTGACAGAATGTACATCTCCAGGAAGGAAGGCGGTTTGGGGTTAACCGAAATAAACCATGCGTACAGGGCATCCATGGTGAGCCTAGGCCAATATTTGAAAAGTTCCCAAGATAAGATCATAAAAATGGTATCACAATTCCACTCAGAGATACTACCTCATCAAACATCTGTAGTTAAACTGGCACATAACTTCGGGCAGAACATCATTGAGGACACAGAAGCGACTGAACTAACACCAGCTACAAAAATAGCAAGGAGAAGCAGGGAAAAATACTGCAAGAGGGAATTGAACCAGAGACTTGATAACTGGAGACAACATCGTAGAGCTGGCCGCCTGCGAGAAGAACTTGAAAAAAACTACATAGACAAAGAAAGATCATTACAGTGGCTCAAGAATGGGGTACTGGGATTCGACGGGGAAAGAGTCATAGCCGGGGCTCAAGATCAGGGACTACTTACAAATGGTTTCAAGAAAATGGCAGGAATATCTCCAAATGACCAATGCAGATTCTGCCACGCAACTGTTGAGAGCACGAGCCACCTAATATCTGGATGCCAAACCTTGATGGCGGAAGGACATTACACCACGCGGCACAACAAGGTTTGTAAATATCTGCACTGGAAAATTTGCAAAGAAATGCAAGTGAAAGCCGCGGAAAAAGTCTGGGAGCACGAACCACCACCGATCGCTTCAAATGGAAATATCACCATATTCTATGACAAAATTATCCCAGCTGGCAGATACATCGAGGGAGGAGCAATTAAGCCCGACATCGTCATATGGGATAGAGGAAAGAAAACAGCCAAGATCATAGATGTAACAGTCCCCAATGACTACAGGCTAAATAGAGCTGAAAGGGAAAAAATCACCAAGTACCAAGACCTAACAAATGACCTGAGAACAACATGGTCATTAAAAGAAATAGATATTTTACCGGTAGTGGTAGGCGCGACGGGTATTATGAGGAAGAACCTAAAGGATTACCTTGAGGCTATACCTGGACGACCAAGCGCCTGTGAGGTGCAGATTGCTGCCATCAAGGGAACTGTCACCATTCTGAAGAGGGCCCTTGGATACAAGGAATTCAACGCTTAGGGTGCAACTATAGGCCTCAGGGAGAGGCCCATTGCTACCCTGCTGAAAATTCTGCTAAGAAGAATAAAAAAAGAGAGAGAGAGGAACTTTGAATGTAATGAATGTGGTCAAAAGTATGTGACAAAAAGTAATTTAAGGAAGCACATACTTATACACACAGGAGAGAGGAACTTTGAATGTGAAGAATGTGGTAAAAAGTTTGTGACAAAGAGTGTTCTAAAGCGACACATACTTATACACACAGGAGTGAAGACTCCCGTTTCACCTGTCTGTCCACCTTTGCTGATTTCTTTTTCGTGTCTCACATACACTGAGAGTAGTCCAACATACTCCCAAAGACATCACTCTCTCTCTATTTACACAATATATACAAACACGCTACACACCACACCCTTTGTCTTAATTAGAGAGCCCTTGGATCCTCTGCGATCAACGGTTAGGATGCAACTATAGACCCCTGGCTGGGGTCCATTGCTCCAAGATAACCTGAGAATAAGACAATTGAAAAAAAAAGAAGAGAGCCCTTGGATACTCTGCTATCAACGGTTAGGATGCAACTGTAGACCCCTGGTTTGGGGTCCATTGCTCCAAGATAACCTGAGAATAAGACAATTGGAAAAAAAAAGAGTGAAGGACTTTGAATGTAATGAATGTGGTAAAAGGTTTAGTTGGAAATCTAACCTTAATGTACATTTAAAAGTTCATACAAGAATATAGGATTTTGAATGTAATAAATGTGGTAAAATATTTTCTGACAAATCCCAACTCACGTTACACAAAACTGTTTACTCATGAAATAAAACATTGAATGTGAGCGGTGCCAAACAATGATTGCTCCCCTCCCCCCTAAGCATGATAGGAAAAAACTGAAAATATCAAGAGGTAGCACATTATATTGTAGGTCTATGCTGACAAGCTCAGTATTCAGTGTTGCCTCCATTGGCGTCATGAACAGCTTGAAGACGAGCAGGGTAAGAAGACAAAAGTGACTCAAAAAGCTCCGTGTTGAACTCCATTCCCCGAAGCACAGCATTGATGTGCCCCTCCATCTTGGTACGACTAAATTGAGTTGACAACATCCTTTTTTCAACCTCGTCCTTCAAGATAGATCCAACAATTTCACAGATCAGGAGAATTACTGGGCCACTCGTCATTACCAAAGAAGTCAATGTTGTTGTCCTTTAGAAGGTTCTGGCTGGGTTCAAAGCACTTTCACATATGGTGCTTTGTTGTGCAGAAAGGTAACCTGAGTGACATCCACAACATTTTGAGAGTCTTGAAGAAAGGGAATGACAAGCTTTGTCAAGATCTTCTCCCAAAAATAATCTCCATCCCAACTTTGCCCCCAAGGCTTTATCACCCACATCATCCGCCGTGCAGTGAAGAACACCAACACATTCACCACTTTTGATCAATTCACCATAACACCATAACAACAGGATCACTCAATGACGATGTCTAAAGACTCCTGAGACAAAACCTCCGACCTAGAACCCACAAGCTTAGCTTCTCTATCTTCCAGACTCTTGTTCCAATTATGATTGACAAAGTCCTTGGACCCTCTGAGCCGTAGAGCAAAACACAACTGAGATATAAAGGAGGCACCGGTGTCACAGACCTTATGATTGACAAAGTCCTTGGACCCTCTGAGCCGTAGAGCAAAACACAACTGAGATATAAAGGAGGCACCGGTGTCACAGACCTTATGATTGACAAAGTCCTTGGACCCTCTGAGCCATAGAGCAAAACACAACTGAGATATAAAGGAGGCATCGGTCACCGGTGTCACAGACCTCACAAAATATAACTGCTCGGATGCGGTTGATAAATCTCTTCTTTTCACTGTCATTTAACACAGCAGCACACATATTGATACCAGCAAAGAAGAAGAATTGAATATACTTTGAGATGATATCACCATCATATTTCTAGCTAATACAGTATTTGTCCAGCAGGGAGGAGGGGGAAGCTATCATTGTGTACCACCTTTTAATAAATGTGGAACAAAATTAATTAGTAAATGTGTTGTTAAAAAGAAACACACAATGTCACACACACACAACACAAAGATGACAGTAATGTTTGGTGACAGCTTGGTATCTTAATATTAAATGTATTATTGGAACTGAAGTAAGATATAATATAATATAATGTGGCCTTGATATATGTCAGAATAACAGCTGCTGTTTGTAGTGACAGGTTGGTATCTTAATATTAAATGTATTATTGGAACTGAAGTATGATATAATATAATGTGGCCTTGATATATGTTAAAATAACAGCTGCTGTTTGTAGTGACAGGTTGGTATCTTAAGGAACCCTGTGATGTAGTCAGAAAATTGGAGGTAAATGAGTCCTTCAATTACTGCTATGAAACATCACCTACAAGGAAGGAGTTTGTTTTGTGGTGTACTCAGGAGGAATCAGAAGCCACTAATTTTCATATACGATCACAGGGACCATAATATTAAATATATAGTATATGTAGGACTGAAGCCTACAGGTAGTACAGTAGTAGTATAATATAATATAATATGGCTTGCAATAACTGCAGAAATGTTGAAAAGTGTGTGTTTTTGTGTGTGTAGAGGTAATGGTGTTTGTGGAGTGGATGTTGCTGATATTGTAAACCCTGAATATACAATGAATAAATCCTTGTATCCACCACTGTCTTCATTTTACACTCAGTTCTGCATTGAAGACCACCAAATGTATGTGTGTTCCCAGGCTTCTGTTATTCATTATCATACACACAGTGTGATTTACTGACCCTGTGTTAAAAGGTTAGTGTGTGTTTCCAGGGTTGTGTTATTCATTACCATACACACTAAGTGATTTACTGACCCTGTGTTAAAAGGTTAGTGTGTATGTGTGTTCCCAGGCTTGTGCTATTCATTACCATCGCCTTGGAGGCAGGGAGAGGTGCCAGAGGACTAGTAGAGCCATAATTGTGACTCTGTATAAGGAATGGTATGGGGAGTATAGGGATGAGTATGGTAGCTATAGTGGAAAAAGCCTTCTTAGTGTGACAGGGAAGGTGTATGGGAAGGTTTTTACTGAGTGATGACTGAAGTAACTGGGAATAAGGTTAGGGGGGGGGGAGGATGTGTCCATCAGATCTTTGCAATAAAATCAAACCCCCAATCCCTGTTGAAGGAGGGAGCACTCACCGCACAACCATATCTCCTTGTGGGACTACAAGGGATACAGTTATGTTTGCATCCATAGCAAGGCCCGACAGAAAAATCTTCACTATAGGGCAAACTCCCCCTCCAGCATTCAGCCGGCCATGGGCCACACTCAGTGCAGGCCACTCCTCCCAGGACCTTGAAGCCACGTCCACTCTTCAAACATTCACCATTCCTCCTCCACTCGTTTCTGTCACACACAATCACTCTACCTTGCTCCACAGATATACCTCTTCCACCCAGAGCTCTTTCACGGTGTCCATCCATCTCCTCTGTGGCGTTCCTCTTCTCCTTGCTCCTCCCACATTTGAGCCCCCTATCCTCTTTACCATTCTCTACACATGTTCAAACCATCTTAACACACAATGCTCTGCATGACCTGCTAACTCTATCACAACACCTGTCCTTCTCCTAACTTCCTCATTCCTGATTCTGTCCATTCGAGTCACATCACACATGCTTCTCAGACATCTCATCTCTACTATATTAGTGCATTTGTCGCGGCTTCTAGCCGCTTAAATTGTATTTATTGGTTGTGAAACCAGCACAGCTGTTTGCTATAGAATAGGCCCCTTCACAAGCCCAGGCCCCGTGTAGGCATAATCTGGGTTGGAAGGGTCAATTCCGTGACGTTCATCAGAAGTAAATAAAATTCAAATCTGGCGCTGTACTGATAGTGGAGCCACCTGGTGGTGGTGAGGTGAGGTATTAAGCCCCTCCTCCGCTGAATAACGCTCGCCCACTCCAATGAGAAAGAAGTGAGTGCCTGGCGCATCGGGAGGTGGGTGGGACAGTAGAAGCTGTGCTGGTTTCACAACCAATAAATACAATTTAAGCGGCTAGAAGCCGCGACAAATGCACTATTATTGGTATAGTGAAACCAGCACAGCTGTTTGCTATGCATGCGATGCGGTAGGTGGGAGGTGAGGTGGAGGCAATCACGTGCTAGTTAAGAGTGGTTGAGAGCGGAGGGCAGGAAAGGTAACCGAGCCCGGTGAGGCAGCAGCTAACGCCCCTCCCGACACTGGCTAGGTGAAACGCCGTGGTGGGGGAGAAGTAGCTTATACCATATAACCGTAGACCATTCTGTTATAGACCAGAATTGTTACACATAAAGTCTTTATAGGTAGACTCGAGGGTTCGGGCCTAGGAGAGGAGGGGGGAGGTGCCCATGGATACTCCCCCCCCCCTTTTCTTCCCCCCCCCATTACCCCCCCCCCCCCCCCTTATTCAAGTCTTCTGAGTTAGGGCTATGGCCCTCGCTCAGGTAATGTGATCCCGAGGGGATGAAGGAGAACACTAGGATCCAGATATCCTGTGTAATAATATCTCCTGTCACTCATCGTAGTTAAATAATTGTTTGGAAAATGAATACACAAGAATTACGTAACAATGTAATTTATTATAGACTCTCTTTCACCATATGTACACGTGAAGAATGGGGATGAGTATGAAGCTGTACAAGATGTGGATGAGGTATGGGATGATGTGACGGGACTTAAATCACCCGACCTTTTCTCTTCGGGCGGCCCCTCCCCCCCATGTGTCTCCCGCGGGGACCCTGGGGAATAGGAGGTGGAGTACCCATAGCCACACAGGGGGTAGGGGAGAGCGAGTGGAACAGGTACCTCGTCCTGAAGGAGGAAGTGGACGCCCAGCCCCCTAAATCCCTGACCCTCTCCACCGAGTGAGTCCTGAGGAAGGCGAGGGAGGCGGCCACGCCCCTAACGCTGTGAGCCCTCGGGGCGTGTCCGGGATCCCCGTTCTCTATCACTCGGCAGAGAAGGCGAGCGATTGACCTAGGGAAGAGAGGGTTACCGGACCTAGAGTTGTAGAAGAGGTGGTCCGGAGAAGCCCCTCTCGTCGCCTCCACGTATGCAACAAAGGCGTGGACTGGGCAGAGGGGGTGGAAATTTCCATCCCTCAGGAACGAGGGTACTGCGAGAGGGCCAATTCTGTCGTCAGCCTGCTCGTTCTTAGCTAGAAAAGCAAGGGAGGGGGAAATGGTTAAGGAAGTAAGGTTAGGGGTTACTGAAGAAAAGGCTGTGTGACGGGTCAGGGCTGCCAACTGAGAAGCCCTGTAACCTGTAGCTAAGGCGAGCAGGAAGAGAGCTTTCTGGAGGAGGTGACAAACCTCCAGAGGGACCCCCTCGAAGGTCAGGTAGGAAAGGACACGATGAAGGGACCAGGAGGGTGTCTGGGCCCGGTGAGGTGCGGTCCCCGCCCGAATCCCCATCCTCAGGAGAGAGAGAGGCCTCTCCGAAACCTTAATGTTAAAACCCAGGAGGAGGGGATCAGACAGGGCTGCGTGATGCGCAAGCACCGTCGCCGGGGCCCTGTTGGTGGAATCGGCGAGCCACGTGAGGAATTCCAGGACTGTGTCCTCCGAGATGACCCTGGAGGGGTGTCTTCGCAAGAAGTCCTGGAGTCTTTTCCAGCACGATTCGTATTGTCGCACCGAAGACTGACGATGAGCCCTCAACATCTTGTCCACTGTCTCCTTAGTGAACCTTTTGCTGAGGACTCCCCGTAGAAACTCCAAGCGTGTAGTTTCAGTGACGCTTGGAGTGGTGCAGACAGGGTGCTGGAGAGGCACGCCGATCCCAACTGAAGGGGATGCGGGCACCACCGGGACAACTCTCCGAACCACGGCTGTGCTGGCCAGAGGGGGGCTATGAGGAGAACCCTCCCCCTGAAAGTGCGCAGCTTGAGGATCGCCTTCAGGAGGACTGAAGTGGCTGGGGGTGGGAAGAGGTAGAGATGACCCCACCTGTTCCAGTCCTCCGTGAAGGCGTCCGGGCCTCCCGCCTCTGTTCTGGATGAGAAAGTCAGGAACAGAGGGAGTAGGGCCGTGGATGGGGAGGCGAATAGGTCCACCTCCGGTGTCCCGTAGCGAAGGCAGAGAGACTCGAACACAAGGGGACGCAGTTGCCACTCGACTGACGTCCCCCTGAACCTGGATAGGGCGTCCGCCCAATCGTTCTCCCGCCCTGGCACGTAGCGGGCCGAGAGGTGAATGTCCCTCTTGGCCGCTATTGCGAAAATCTGTTCTGACAGGGACAGGAGAATTTCCGACCGTACGGTGCCCTGTTTCTGTAGGCACTGCACGGCCGCAACGTTGTCCATATCAAAGCGGACGCCTATCCTGGCAAACTGAGGGTGTCTGTTGAGCCATTCCTTCGCTACCATCAACTCCCGGGCGTTGATGTGCAGTAGCCTTTCCCCTTCCTTCCATCCCCCGCACCGTTGATGTCCCAGGCAAGACTGGTATCCCCAGCCTACGTCCGATGCGTCTGTCGCCACCGTAATCCCCGGGGGAGGGAACACCCAGGGGACCCGCTGACGCAGGGCACCGGGACGTAGCCAGAGGCGAAGGAGGCGGTGGAGAGAGGGGGACACTTGCCTGGGAAGGTCCCTGTGTGCGGGGGACAGGTGGAGGTTTACCTCCCGCGTCAGCCTCCTGTGTTTCAATCGTCCCAGGGGCATTGCAGGGGCCGCGAAATTTAGGGACCCGAGCAATGATTCCCACTGGCGGCGAGAGAAAGTACGGGAAAAATGCGCCTGGCGGACGTGGCGGAGGGTCCGGCGGGCGTTGTCTGGAGCGAGAGAGAGGGTGGCCGAAAGAGAGTCCCACTCTATTCCTAGCCAACACAGCTTGCGAGTGGGGGTGAGAGAGGACTTGGGGATGTTCAACAGAAACCCCATTTCCTCTAGCACTCCCCTCGCTACCCGGACGTTGTTTGCTACCTGCTCCTTGGAAGGGGCGTGAAGCAACCAATCGTCCAGGTACATGAGGGTGGGGACACCCGCCTCTGCCAGACGGGATGCCACCACCCTCACGAGTTTTGTGAAGACTCGCGGAGCTAGAGAAAGACCGAAAGGGAGCCTGGTAAACTGGAACGTCTCGGTCCCCACCTGGAAGGCCAGAAAGCGGCGAAACCTGGGGTGGATCGGGACGTGCCAGTACGCATCCTTGAGATCCAGGGATGCTAACCAGTCTCCCTTCCTCAGAACTGTGCGGACCTGAGCAACCGAAACCATCCTGAAATGTAACGTTTTCACGAATTTGTTTAGCTTGCTCAGGTCCATCACCAATCTCGTTTTTCCCTGATCCTTTTTGGGGACCGTGAATAAACGAGAAAGAAAGACCCTTCCCGTCGCCCGCTCCACTACCCCTTTTTCCCGCATTTCTAACACATGCGGGACGACCGAAAGTGACACTTTGGTTGAGGCAGGAGGTAGACGTAGTGGCTGTAACGGGAGAAGACAGGTGTCAGTGAGAGTACCGTTAATCCTAATCCCCCGGGGCCCGAGGGACCCGGGGTGGTTGGGGGGTGAATGACAGGAGAGGCAGAGATTTTGACCGCAAGGGAAAATCTGATTTTGACCTAACGGTAGCCCAAGGACGGGATTAGGCATAATTCATATGTCAGAAAGTAAGGATGACAGTTACTCACCGGAACAGTAATCCAGGGCCATGACAGGCCCTGGCGAATTATCCTTGCTGCCCAGCCGTGGGTGGGCCAGGCTGCTGACCACCCTGTGAGGCAGCCCAGAGTGGGACCCTCAAGTGGTGCGGTCCTTCTGGGCGGGGTGGTTGAAGGAGGACTTGGGCTTCGAGTAGGGCTTGGAGCCCTGTCCCCTTCCTCGAAAGGGCTGCTGGCCCCTCTGGGAGGGCCTGTTGTGTGCTCTCGGGGGAGTGGGATAGGAGGGCCTCGGTAGCCTGGAGGGCTGGGAGGGCCTCCGGGGCTGGTAGGCTGGTCTGGCTGGCTGTGGGGCACGTGGCCTACGGACAAACAGAATGATTAGGAACCAAAGTAGACCCGAAAATCCTTTCATTTCACCCCCGTGACAACTCGGGTAAGACGAACACGAGAGGTACTTACTTGGAGGTGGAAGGCTTTGGTAAATTGATTACCGCTGGGAGGGAGGCGAAGATCGTGTCTGTCGCCGGTTGGTCAAAGAGGGCGGGGGACAAGGGGGCAGCTCGCACCACTCCCCTCTGTGCCATCTCCGGCGCAGATTTAGCCGCCGCCTGGCGGGCTGCCAGTCTCGCCTCGGCGAACGCCTTCGCCTCCTCCCGCATGAAGTGGGTTGACATTGCCGCCACGCCCTCCATCACGGTGGCCATGGAAGAGAGGGTGTCACTGTAAGGGGTAAACAAGGAAAAAACCGAGCGAACCCGGGGATAAGTACCCGGGAGTAACAGGGAGACCCTCTACCCAGCATCCCTAAAAACATGATACACGAGTAAGGTACTCACGCTAGCTGTACACCCGACATCTCGTGGTAGGAGTTGGTTAGGGCGTTGAGGCAGTCCCTAATCAACGAGGCGGCTGCTCCCGTGGAGATGGTGTGGGCCAGCTCCAGACGGGTAGCAGACTCCGCCTGTCGCAACTTACCATCGGGCTCCTTCAGCTGATAGGGGACCGGGGGCTCCTTCTCCGTCTTCCACAGGCACTCCCTCAAGCCCGGGGGAGCCCGGGAATGAGGGAGGATGACGGGGAAAGACGGAGGAGGGGGCTTCCTGGGCGCGTTGTTTCTCTGGTGGTCCAGGGACTTAAGGAGAAGGGCTGGAATATCCAGGTCCCCTTCGCCCTTATCCCCCGGGAAGTACG
The DNA here is from genome assembly GCA_033782935.1 of Petrolisthes cinctipes. NCBI lineage: Eukaryota > Metazoa > Arthropoda > Malacostraca > Decapoda > Porcellanidae > Petrolisthes > Petrolisthes cinctipes. The sequence goes on along the minus strand of JAWQEG010004539.1, from coordinate 10,909 downwards.
CGTCCGGGGAAAGGAGGAGAGCCGTGTTACCGTGGGAGCGGTCAATCCTCCAAGCCCCGGACAAGTGTAGCTGGCTGTACTCCACCAGGAAACCCATCGCGTCCAGGGTCGCCGCAGAGGACACCATAGCTGAAGTGGGTACGGGCGCTGAGATAGGACGGACCTTGTAGAAGGGAATAGCCTCGCCCTTCTCATCCGCCCCCCACTTCACCACGACGTCATCCCTCCGGATCCACACGTCTGGTTGAGCTGTGTCCGGAGACCAGGCCACCAGTCTGCCCTCCTCCGAAGAGTGGGTCCATGCAGGAGGGAGAAGAGACCAAGAGTAGGGAAGGTATCCGTCTCCCGAAGGAGGGGGTGACGGGGACGGAGGTGCGGAGGTAACCAACTCCTCAGCTACGTCCCCCGACGGAGACTCGAGCCCTGGGGAAACGGGAGGCACGAAAAGGACTCCCACATCCCCGGGAGGACTCGAGCCCTCGACGGGAGCAGCAGCGGGAGGCGGGGGAACAGGAGCGGGTTCCGTAGCGACAGCCGGAGGCTGCGCGACGGAAGCCCCAGGAAAAGCGTGAGGAATAAGGGCGTGGAAGATCTTAACTATCTTCCTTGACGAGGGGCTGTCCCCCCCCCGCTTACCCCTGCGGGAATTGCGGGCGGGCGAAGGAGAGCTCCCCGACGACGAAGAAGAGGAAGAGGACGACGAAGAAGAGGAGGAAGGAGAACGGCGACGAGCACGGGACTTCCTGGAGTGGCGGGACCTTTTAGCTGAACGCTTGCGTCCTCTAGAGAGGCCTGAGGAGCCAGCTCTAGCAGGAGGCGAAGCTGGGGGTTCCCTGCTGGGCCCTTGTACCGGTGAGGCAGTCGGGAGAACCAGCGCGACAGACTCGCTCGCTTCCCGGGGGGATAAGCCCCGAGAAGGAGTCGTAGTACCGCCTAGGGAAGAAGGCTCAATCTCTCGGGCCTCAGGAGGTTCTAGCCCCTGAGACTCCGAGAGACAGGAAGAAGGGTAACGGGTCCTGAATAAACCCAGGTCCGCTCCCAAAATCGGGTCCACCCACGCCAAAGAAGAACCGTCTCGTTTGTGGGCCATTCTCCTAGCCCTCGTCCACGCCATACGAAGAGAAGCAAGGGCAGGGAGCTTGGAGCGGGCAGAAGGGGAGGTAACCCGACACAACTCAGCCCAGGGGCGGCACACACCACACGCCAAAGGGTCGTAACCCAAGGGAGTGAAGCAGGGTGCGTGAGGAGAACAGTGCAGGTGTCCGTCAGGCGAGACCCGCACGGTACATCCTGAGGCAGCACAAAGGGCACGAGTAGGCTGGGGGAGAAAAGAATACACAAACATGGGTTAACACGTGCAAACACTGGAACACAAACCCATCCTCCCCGAAGGAAAGAAGCGCGGGACACGCCCGCTGAACCTGGGGACCAGAACACGATCCCCCACACTCGCGCAGCCGCCCAGGGAAAAACCCCGTAAAACCAGAATCGTCCGCCACATGGAGCGGGTAAAAAAGGGCCCCCCCAGACAGATGAACCAGAAGGAGGGGTAGGAGGGGACCCGATAGCCTGAGAAGAAACACTCCAGGCTGAAAATAATGGGAGAACCCCCAAAATAAAATAAAAAACCCCCGCCCGGAGAGGAAGAGAGAACCAGGGCACAATTCTCACTCCCCCCTACCGAGAGGGGACACATAAAAATCGGGGAAGGCAAGAGGAAGGGCTGCAAAGACCCCATGTGGTCACCACGTGGGGCGGGGAAGTCCCACGTGGCGCCCACTAACCTCGCTAAAAACCCCAGAAAACCCCGATAAAATACACACGAAGAATGTACTAGTGGCAGGAGGGACAGTGAAAGAGGGGACAGACGGAGAAAAACTCCGAAAACAGGGGCTGAAAAGCCCCCTTCGCTTAAGGAAAGAACTAAGTCCTAACGAAGAAAAACCCCCCATAAACACCTAAAAACCCTCCTAGAAAACACACATGATACATCTGCAAAGCAGGCTAGCCACTAGAACACAAAAGAAAAACTTAGCAGGAACACGCGACACAATACCATAGCGTAGCAGCGAGGAGCGTAGATGTTGACAGAAACGTGTTCCGCGACAGAGTGGGCGAGCGTTATTCAGCGGAGGAGGGGCTTAATACCTCACCTCACCACCACCAGGTGGCTCCACTATCAGTACAGCGCCAGATTTGAATTTTATTTACTTCTGATGAACGTCACGGAATTGACCCTTCCAACCCAGATTATGCCTACACGGGGCCTGGGCTTGTGAAGGGGCCTATTCTATAGCAAACAGCTGTGCTGGTTTCACTATACCAATAATCAACCTTTTCTTCTCACTGGTGTGTGTGTGTGTGTGATATAATACAAGGGTAGTTACAAGGAGTAGGTGGGGTAAGAAGGGGTAAGGGCGTGGCAGTGTGGGGTTAAGGAGTGAGGTGTGGCAAGACAAGGTGTGGTGCAGGGTTGTTGGGGAAAGGGAGGGAGGCAAGGAAGGGAGGGATATTGGGGGGTTGATGTCAGACAGGCATCGTATTACTGTTTATTTCTTTTCTGTGTGTGTCTGTGTGTGTTAGTATATATTATATTATTTTCTGTGTGTGTAGGTAGGAAATTTTTTGTATGTATTTAGTATTCAAAATATGTTCACAATTATCAGTGCAGAAATAAATATATGTCTTGATATGTAGTAGTGTTACGAGTGCAACTAAGGTTGTCTCCCTTTTATCCTGTGCAAGAACTGTGAGAAGTTTGTGTGCATCTCGTAGCCGTAATTAGTCCGTTAGTTGCTATGGTAGAATGAGTAAAAACATTCCTTTCAGCGGCAGCTGTATTTCCTAGTTGTATGTTCTGGGCGACTGGGTAGTCTTATTTACAATGCGGGTAAAAAGTGCATCTTCCAGAGTATATATAGTAACAATTAAATATAACAATAAATATATATATATATATGTTGCATATCAATAGAAAAAGTATTTGATTTTACATATGATGGTAAGAATGAATAATGAGTTGCCATGCTCAGTCGCAGCTGAGCGGGCATGCAAGTTGCAAAATAGGTGATAGGTCAAGGGTAGGTCAGGTCGAGTACCTGAGAGAGAATGGATTTCTACCTGGTACATTCTAAGGGTTACAATTTTAAAACATGTGTATACCTTGATAGGGGTTACTAATACAAATATGTGTATACCTTGATAGGGGTTACTAATACAAATATGTGTATGCACACTACAGTACTCCCCCCCTAGTGACGAGGAATGAGGAACGATATAGATTTCTTGCGTGTTGCAGTAGGTCGTTCCGTGGTAGTGTGTGTTGATGGGTTGATAGAAGGTGGCGAGGTAGATTCTTGGTACATGAGGTAGGCAGGTTTCACTCTGTCGATGGATACAGTGTTTGGCTTGCCATGATAGTTGATAATGATGGTCTTTCTGTGTCTTCTGATGATAGGGAAGGGACCAGAGTAGGGTTGTTGTAGCGGCTTCTTGACTGAGTCAACCCTGACGAAGACATGGGTACAGGTCTGGAGGTCCTGGCTGACGAAGGTCTTGGAAGGTTGCTGACGAGGTGGTGAGGGCTGCAGGGAACTCATGTTGGAGGTGAGGGTGGCAGCGAAGTCCTGGACGTCAGTATTGTTCTGAGGCGTGGTAGTGGCGAGGAGTTCACCAGGTAGTCGTAGGGTGGAGCCGTAAAGTAGTTCAGCAGAGGAACAGTTGAGGTCGACCTTCAGGGCAGTGCGGATACCTAGTAAGACAAGAGGGAGAGAAGAGAGCTACTCACCGCGGTGATGTACTGTTGCTGTTAGTGAGGTTTTAAGTTGTCTGTGGAATCTCTCTACCAGACCATTTGATTGTGGATGGTAGCTGGTGGTGCGGAGTCTCTTGATTCCAAGGAGGGTCATCAGCTTGTTCCAGAGGGAGGACTCGAACTGGCTGCCCCTGTCGGATGTGATGGTGAGAGGGACGCCATAGCGGGAGATCCTGGTGGAGATGAAGGCTTTGGCAACAGTGGTGGTGTTGATGTCGGCGAGAGGTGATACTTCTGGCCATCTGGTGAAGCGATCAACACAGGTGAGGAGGTATTTGCAATTATCAGAGGGAGGAAGGGGACCTACCAGGTCGATGTGGACATGGTCAAACCTGGCAGAGGGTGGTAAGAAGGTTGCTGGAGATGACTTGGTGTGTCTGTTGATCTTGCTGGCTTGGCAGTTCGGGCAGGAGCGGGTCCACTGTCTTACGTCCTTGTTGATTCCTGTCCACACAAACCTTGAGGTTAGAAGCTGCTGAGAAGCGCGTATACCTGGGTGAGAAAGGTTGTGGAGTTGGGAGAAAATGAGGAATCTATGAGTATCAGGAATATAAGGGCGGATTGAACCTGTGGAAGAGTCAGCATAGAGGGATACATTGGTGCCGGGGTAGTTAACCTTTTTCATTTGCAGAGCAGGGTTTGACAGAAGTTGAGTCAACTCAGGATCATTAGTTTGGTCGGCGGCGATGGCGGCGTAGTCGATGAGGGTTGCTGAGTTGAGTGAACGAGAGAGGGCGTCTGCAGGCACGTTATTTTCACCTTGAATGTAGCGAATATCAGTGGTAAATTGTGAAATGTATGATGTGTGACGAACTTGTCTAGGTGTGTAAGAGTTCTTGTTATTGTTGAATGTGGTGGTGAGAGGTTTGTGATCAGTCAAGACATGAAAGGGCCTACCTTCAAGGAAGTAACGGAAGTGTTTGATGGCTTTGTATATGGCGAGAAGTTCTCTGTCGAAAGCGCTGTATCTTGATTCCGCTGGAGATAGTTTCTTGGAGAAGAAAGCGAGTGGCTTCCAGTCATCACCGTGGAGTTGTTGAAGGACGGCACCCATGCCTGTGTCAGATGCGTCGGTGCAGATGGCTGTGATGGCGTCTGGAGTAGGGAAGCAGAGGGAGGTGACTTCTCCAATAGCGTTGGTAGCATTGGTGTAGGCTTGATCAGCAGTGTCTGACCATTCTAGAGTGATTGACTGACCTCTCTAGCAGGGCTTCAGCATGTTGTAGAGTGGCTGAAGGAGTGCTGCACAGTGTGGGATGAATCTGTTGTAGTAGTTTAGCATCCCCAGGAAGCGCTTCAGTTCACGTTGAGTTGTGGGTCTTGGGAACTGCTGGATAGCTTCCTGTCTAGAAGGTGTGGGAGAGATACCGGAGGAGGACACGGTGTGTCCAAGGAATTGGGTAGAGTTAACATACTATGACTTTGGGAATCAGCTAAAAACCCTAAGACAGTATTGTCACAGCATTTGAGATTGAAGATAAATATGCATGGTAAAACTGTGTATATATATATATATATATATATATATATATATATATATATATATATATATATATATATATATATATATATATATATATATATATATATATATATATATATATATATATATATATATATATATATATATATATATATATATAATGGTAATGTGTTTACCAGTAGTTTAGGAGAACTTTGGACGGTATCAACACAATGCCTTCAGTCAGTCACATTTCTGGGAGTACAGAGAAGACAACTCCAAGCCTTCAAGCCATTTATAATGGAAACCGTAAGACCTAAGGACTAGATTCACTTTCCATGTGTAGTGTGTGAAGGAGACATAAGACCACGCCAGTAAGTCATGAAATGTGATAGTTGAAAGACAGATGCCCACAGGTTCAGACTGCTCAAGCACAGAAGCTCCATAAACTCCTCAACTATCTCGAAAAGACGTTGATAACCAGTGCATCACGTCCACCTTCTACCTGGTCAACATACAAGATAGTAGTGAGGACGAAAAATGAAGTTGAGGGTTGGCACCATCGTCTAAATCACAACTCCCCCACTAAAAGGATGAACCTCTACCCATTAATAAATACACTTTATGACGAGC